>LBNU01012240.1:183642-202422 GCA_014162995.1 Artemisia annua
TTTTTATTGGTTTGTGATATAAATGCTATTGGTTTTGTGGGTTTTATGTTTTGATTATGTTTATTTGATGCATTGTGATAAAGTTTGGTTTTTTATTTGGAATTTGTGAAAATTAGGTTAAAGGGTATGTTTTTTTCTTATAAAGATTAAATCTTTTTAGGTTTTTTTTATTGGTTTGTGATATTAAGGCTATTGGTTTTGTGGGTTTTATGTTTTGATTATGTTTATTTGATGCATTGTGATAAAGTTTGGTTTTTTATCTGGAATTTGTGAAAATTAGGTTAAAGGGTATGTTTTTTTCTTTTCTTATAAAGATTCATTCTTTTTAGGTTTTTTTAAATTGGTTTGTGATATAAATGCTATTGGTTTTGTAGGTTTTATGTTTTGATTATGTATATTTTATGTATATGTTATGTATTGTGATAAAGTTTGGTTTTCTATTTGGAATTTGTGAAAATTAGGTTAAAAGGATATGTTTTTTTCTTATAAAGATTCAATCTTTTTAGGGTTTTTATTGGTTTGTGATATAAATGCTATTGGTTTTGTAGGTTTTATGTTATGAATTGTGATAAAGCTTGTTTCTTTATTTGGAATTTGTGAAAATTAGGTTAAAGGGTATGTTTTTTTAGTTTGTTTGTGATATAAAGATCATTGGTTTTGTGGGTTCTATGTTTTGATTATGTATATTTGATGCATTGTGATAAAGTTTGGTTTTTTATGGTTTTTAGGGTTTATTGGGGATTCAATTTGGAATATTAAGTTTTACTGTAATGTGTGTATAAGTTTGATATTGTTAATCATCTTTTATCTCAAGGTTTAACATTAAAAGTTCAATCTTTATTATCTTTTTTGTGTTTTTTTAATTGGTTTGTGATATAATGGTTATTTCTTGTGTGGGTTTTTTAGACGGACACTTTGTTGTTTTTACTTGTCGGCAATGATTTTGTTTGGTGATTAAACATGTAAAGCAGTGTTTATGAGAATATTTGGGTTTTACTATGAATGGATGACTGATGGCTTTATGTTGTTTTACTATGTTAACCGTCGTGTTTTTGTAGATTATCAAATAAAGTAAGATATTCTGAGGAGAAAAAGGTCTAATTTGAATCTTATCCTTTACTTGTAGTTTATCAAGTAAAGTTCGATGCTTTGCTTTAGTGTTCTTACAACATGAATACTATCCTTGATGTTTGATAGGGTCATTGTGATCACAACTTAGCTCATGGTGGCGTTTTACTTGCTTGTTCATGTTTATTTCTGACTCAACTTTGTGCAAACAAACTTTACGTTAGCATTACTTATAGATTTATATCAGACTTTGGAGGATACCCAAGTTCACGCTTCATGTGCACGTAATGCTTACCATAAGTTCTAATATGAATTATTCTTTATACTGTAGATCCTTTCCACGAGGTGAAGAGCAAACGAGAAAAGAAAAAGGAGGTAAGTGGAGTTGGATGAGGCATGGAACCTATGTGGATCCACCCTTTATATAATAACCGAATTCTTATTTATTTAACGTGGTTTTTGTTTGTGTTCAGTCCAAGGATACAACAGAATCCAGGCCTCGTGGTGGTGGTAGCACTTCAAGCCGTGGTGGCAGAAGTGGTACAGATCGTTATGGTGGACGTGGTGGTTCATCACATTATAACTCTTCTGGTATATGAGTGTTCTGTTTTGGAAATGTCAATATATTTATATTCTCATGGAAATTTGAATATGAGATTCTTAACAGATTCCTATTCAATGCATTCTTTTTCAGAGTCTGGTGGTTATAATGGAAAACCTAAGAGGGAGAATGGAACAAGTTCTTATGGATCAAGCTCTTATGGAACGAGTTCTTACACACAATCATCTGCAACATCTTATGGAGCTCCGGCAACTAACACGAATTGGAATAATCCTCCATCTTACAGGTAACGTGATTCAGTATATATTATTGTTTTTTACATCATGTGATGGTTTATTTCTTCATATTGTTGCTTATTTATGATATGTTTCTACTATAGTGATTCTGTTGGCTATGAAAATAAAGCATCAACGTACAGTGCAGCTGATGTTCCTGCAGCAGTTCCACAACAACCATCTTCTGGATACCAATCTGCATGGCTGGGCGCTCCTGGTCAAAAGTCAATGGCTGACATTGTGAAAATGGGCAAACCACAAAGCAAGCCTTACACAGCTCCGGTCCCACCTCAGCCTTCTTATGATGAATGGGATTCAAATCCTTCAGAAGTTTACCAACAACCTAATGTTTCTACTGATGACGATTGGCCTGTTATGGAACAACCACAAGTTGTTAGTGTGCAATCTGTATCAGAGCCTCCTGTAGAGTCTGAGAATGTGAGTCAGTCCAATTTACCGTATGAAAGTAATCAATACATAGCTTCTCAGATAGATGAGCCTCAGGCAGAAGATGAAGGTGTTTATGAAGATCATACCGTGCCTGCTTCTGTTACGAGTAGACAGTATCAGGATGACACATCTGGTGGTGCAGCTTTATATGATACTGACGTGAATAAAAATATAGATTCTTTCCATCCTGAGGATTATGCTTATGAGCAAAATGAAGGTATGTCATATACCCTTTACTAACTTAGATTTTTTTAGCATACTTAGTGGAATGATAATATTTTATGTCTTTTCTAATTATATTCTTCATTCAGTTGAAGAAGGTGATGCTTCAGCGTCCTCAATAAGTGCAAACATGCAGCAACTTAATATCCAGGAAGAGAGACACGTCGATGAACCTGAACAGGATGTTCCTTCGGTCGTTATTCCAAATCATCTGCAAGTCCAGAGCGCTGAATGTTCACACTTGAGTTTTGGGAGCTTTAGTGCTACCATGAATCCCGGGTTTTCAGGATCTTTTGGATCTAGGCAGTTAAGCAAAGTAGAAGATGAACCTGCTGAAGCAGATATTCCATCTGCCCGACCTTCTGAAACTAGGTAACCTTTCTCCAAATGGCCGCCCTTCATGGGTTCTTATTTAAATTTCGTGCTGGATTTCATTGGCTGATATCTGTGTTCTGCCTGCAGAAATCCTGAGTACTATGGTGATGAGTCGATAATTACATCAGATAGCAACTTAGTAAACCGGACAGGGCCTAGTTCTGGGAGTTATGATTTATCTTCTGCTTCACAAACGGAGGTGTTGAAGCAAGAAAATCCTGAGGTAACACATGGCAATCAGTACGGTTATTCTTCATCTGCAGCTGCTCCACCTGGTTATACATTTGATGGGACCCAGTTATTGAATCCTGCTTTCCCTCAATCACAGACACCTACACAGATGCCAAATGCAGCACCATTCTCCAATGTGATGGTAATTATCTACAGTTATAAACTTATAATACATACTGCCTAGACTGTCGGTCGACATTAACTTGATGAACTAAATATCTGTTAGGGTCATGAAGTAAATGGTGTTATCTTTACTTTTGTACAAATCATGAAACAAATAATCGTCCTGTTGTACAAAATAGCAGATCTAGTCTTTGTGTTAGGTTGACATTTTGATTATTAAAAGTTGATCTTTACTTATACCCAGTTTTTGACCTTTCTGGCTTTCCTCTCTTTATTTTTTGCAGCAGGCTGCATATACAAACTCATTACCAAACACGTTAGCAGCAAATGGTCATCCTGTCAGAGAATCTGATCTTTCATACTCGCAGTTTCCTACTAGTCAGTCAATGGCTACTAAATATGGTAGCTCAGTATCTTCTACCAGTGGTATAACTATCTCAATGGAGGTATTGTGCTGTACTTAACTTGAGTTCGTTCATCCATACAAGAGTTTAAGTTGATAAATCTGATATTCTGACTGTGCATAGTTTTATTAATCCAAGAATCAAAAAAATTGTGCTTAGAAGGTTTAAAGTAGTGACAAGATACTTGGAAGGTGTCGTAAACAGTCCTGATGGGACTCCAAGCTATTTGACATTGGCGTCCATTCGTATCTTCATGCATCGTTCTTTCTCAGATTGCAGAAACTTTCTTTAATATTTTGAGAGACAACTTAGGTAGCCTAATAAAAATATTAGCTATCATCTTTTAAATTTATCAGATAATTAGAGATATTTTCACTCGGCCATTAGGATTTAGGAGCAACCAAAAAAAAATAAAATAAAAAAAGTTTCTGAATGTCAGAGATACACAACGACTTTTGTGGTTTAAAATCTACTTTGGTGGTCATATTATTCTTTTGTAAGAAATAAAAGTATACATAAATTTTGGTACATCAAGGTGGTTATCTTAGAGTACAACAATTAAAGCATTGCCATAACCTCTCTTAAACATAGTCCGTAGGGATAGTTTAGTATGTTCCTATCCTTTATGCACAGACCTAAACAAAATCTCTATTTTCTTCTACCCTTTTATGGAATAATTTTAGTTAGTACTCTAAAATCGTGGTTTATACTTTCTAGCTATCAGTCTAGGTATTTCATATAACCGACAGGAATTCAGAATCTTAATAATGTGAATGATTACTTGTAAAGCAGGGTCCAGTCATAGCTTGTAAAGTTTAGTTCATACAGTTTGTATGTTTATTTTTAATAGCAAGTCCAATTTATCATATTGTCCATGCAGGCTTTGAAGACCGGGGCTTACTCATCTTCTCAACCGACACAACAGACTCTGCCTGGAAACAGTCTTCCTACGGGGCCTGCTCTTCCGCAACACCTTGTGCACCCTTACTCTCAACCTACTCTTCCTTTGGGACCTTTTGCAAACATGATTGGCTATCCTTTCTTACCTCAAAGTTACACATACATGCCGTCTGGTTTTCAGCAAGCATTTGCTGGAAATAGCACTTATCATCAACAGTTGGGTGCCGTTCTCCCTCAATACAAAAATAGCGTCTCTGTCAGCAGTTTGCCTCAGTCTGCAGCCGTTCCTTCAGGTTATGGATCTTATGGCAATTCTACTGCAATTCCTGGGAACTATCAAGTTAATCAACCTGCAGGCCCTGCTGGATCTACATTAAGTTATGATGATGTATTGGCCAACCATTACAAAGAGAGTCAGTTACTCTCTCTTCAACAGCAGCAGCAGCAGCAGCAGGTATCATTTTTTATTTAACTGCACAAAAATGAGTCTGTTCTTGAATGAAATGCTAAGAAGTGGCTATTCAGACCCGTTTATCTGTTAATGGTATTTGGGCCATGTTTTTTGCCATGTCAAATGTGTAAAACCCAAAAGAAATTAAAAAATTTAGTATAGAAAGAAACAGGTCAAATGAGTCTAAAGTTGTCCCAAGTATACTTTTTTTCCATAAAACCTTCTAAACAAGGGGGTGTATAGGGTTGCATTTTCATGACGGTCTGTATTTGTAAAGCACTATTTTCTGATTATTTCGTTTTTGCGAACACTGTAATCAGATAATTTTCCCAAAATGCAATCGTAGACACTCTTCCAGTTGACCTGTTTTTTAGCCAACTTTTTTGAAATTTTTACGTGTTTGGGATTAAAATAACTTGAATAGCCCCATTCATAAGTAAACGGGATTCTTATTTCTTCATGAGATTGGATCCATGATGCCCTTATTTTCTAAATAATGACGTGTATTCCTGCGACATTTTCCAGAACGATAACTCAGCAATGTGGGTTCAAGGAGCTGGTTCCAGAGCTGTGCCAGCCAACACATATTACAGTTTTCAGGGTCAAAATCAGCAGCAGCCAAGTGGGTACAGGCAAGGTCAGCAGCAACAGCAGCAGCCTTCACAGAGCTATGGTGGAGCCGCTTTTAACTATCCAAATTACTACCAATCCCAGACAGGGATCTCACAGGAGCATCAACTGCAGCAGAACCCTAGGGATGGTTCACTTGTTGGTGGATCCCAAGGCCAGCCAAAACCACAGCAGCAGTCACAACAGCTATGGTAAAACAGCTACTAATCAGGCGGTTCATACCTGACTCGGGTTTTTCAGGGTCTTGTAATGAGTTTGAAAGTGGGCTTAAATTCAAGCTTGAAATAATCGATGATAAAGAGTACTTGGTTTTAGCTGCCGCTGCCCTGTACCTTCAGAGAGGTTGTATTCTACTACCAGTGTCTTATGGTTCAGTTAGTTTGATGTAGGAACATGCGTGCGTGCTAATTTTTCGTTAGTTTTGACTTTTTTGCTTTTATGTGGCGCTCTTTTACTTCGCTTTTTTTTCTTTCGTTGATGTTCCTCTTTCGTCCTCAAGTAATTTATAGTTTATATTGAAGAAATGACAGCAAGTCTTGACTTTCTTGATCATTCTCTCCTTTTACATACTACGCATTTTTGAATGTTATGTGTGGATTGGTCGGCCAAAAGGTCGGAAACCATGGTTACCCAACCAAGAAGAAAAATGAGTTAGAGTACAGGGGTTTATCAGACATGATCTGAGCACAATCAATAAACCAACATCTCTTGTCAATATGACACGTAGCAGCACATATTTATTTCGCAAATAAGAAAAACTAATTTTCCTCATCATGATTCTACTGTGTGCTGATTATTTTACGGCTTTTTGTATTTAGTTAGGAAGTTTTAGTTTTCATGCTTAGATCCTCGGTCGATTAGCGTAAAGCAACTATTTTTGGAAGTTCAATTGTATTATGAGGATTATAAAGGCAGTGCTGGTAAAGTTGTACTTTGTGTTCTTAGAAAAAGTCAAGATTCAGAACCAAAACAAATTGGGGTGTTCGATTTGCTTTTTTGCTTGTATTCGTTGGTAATATATGTATTTGTATCAGAAATATGGTACCTGCTAGAAAAATGGTGCTTGCCGGAAATTTCGTGTTTAGCCAAAGTTAAGGGAAAGAATTATAGCTCAAAAAAAAAATAATAATAAAAAAAAAAATAAAAAAAAAATGAAGATGTATGAAATGACTAAAGTGCCCTTGATGACCAGTTAAACATGTTGCAAACAATTTGGGGTGTAAAATCACACTATTGCAAGTCCGTTAAGCAGAACGAGTCAAAACTGAGTACAAAAATTAAATATAGCTTTTACATGAAGAAATAACTAAAACATAACAACGAGATGGCGTTCTAATGCAACGAGATGGGTGAAATATATCCCGATCAAGATTAATGTTTTTGCTTGGCGTGCTCGGCTCGATCGTCTTCCGACTAGAAGTAATCTAATTCGTAGAGGAGTTGTTTTGGAGTCTCTCTTATGTCCGATGTGTGGCTTGATTCTAGAGGATATTCATCACATTATTTTCCGATGTGATATTGCTCAGCTCGTCTTTCGCAAGATTTGTCGTTGGTGGGATCTGGATTGGCACGACTTATTTTCCTTTTCAGATTGGTATGCTTGGTTTTCTGCTATACGCTTGACATCTAGGCTCAAGTTAATCCTGGAAGGAGTTTTTTACATAGCATGGTGGCATCTTTGGGCTTACAGGAATCAAACTATTTTCGCAGAGACTTCTCCGAGACGTTCTGTGATTTTTGATGATATAGTTATGCGCTCTTTTAATTGGTGTTCTAGTAGATGTAATCGTTTGTTTTCTTGGGAGAGTTGGATGAAAAATCCTTACTTAATTTCCTTGTAATGTCTTTTCTAGCTTCTTGCTAGTTGCTAATAAATTTTGCCGTTCTTAAAAAAAAAATTTTATCATTAACTTTTAATGTAAAAAGATTAGCCAACTCTATCACCAAACATGCCACACGTAAACACAAATATACCTCACAAAACCATTTAACAGACACGCACACACAAAACAAACCTCCAAGACTCGTTCGTCATACACACACAAAACAAACCTCCAAGACTTGGTCGTGAGCAAGACCGAGTCTTGCTTTTCAACCATCAAAGACGCGTGCATTTAGGGGAGTGTAGTAAGATAGCCCACGTGCTATCTTGCCATGTATGACGAAGACCTAGTCAACATGGGCTTATTACGGATGGTCTATGAATTTAGTTAGATGTATCCATATGACAAAGTTTTAAAATTTGGNCTGACTGAATCCAATCCATAAACCAGGAAACAAAACTAAGTTCGTTCCCTTTCATCAAGTAGGTAAATTACTCGTAAGAATCACTTTAGCTTTGCCTTGCTCTATTGGGACAAAGCAAAGGCGGCGGCGGAATGGATAAAGGAAAGGGACATGGGAGATATTGCTTGACGCGAAGGCGTCTTGCCTGTGTTGGTTACACCCTACCAGGATCGAAAATCCATCTCAATCAAGTAAAATAACTAATTTCAAGCGTTACCCTGATTTTTTATAAAAAACAAAGATGTTTAAAGAAAAGCACACCGACAGTTTGCAGCCTCAAAGTTTCAGCTCATCTTTACTGGCTATTGAAAATAAACAACACTCCTTGGGAAGAATATCCAACTTCAGAAACGATAAATCTCTCGTCAAAACATTAACCAATTATAACGAAAAATCATTTAAAGTTGATGAACAGCCACTATAAGAAACACAACAAGAAGAATTAAAGATAATATTCATGTCTAATTTTCAAGAAACCGCTGCATCTAATATCCAAATTGTTCCCTTCGGCTGCAGAAGATCCCAACTTGAAATCAAGATACTGGGCTTGTATGACCTCAAACTGTCTCATCATACACTGAAAATTAAATAATAAAAAACGAATTCAAAGTCAGAATCTCAAGGTATTTTTAGCCATATTAATATACGAAGGATATCGAAGTTCAAAGTTTATTACTTGAGAAGAGATCTTGTAAGATGTTCCCTTGCAGTTGCCAATGCTTGACTAATTGTCTGCAACAATGGACCAGTAACGTTAAAACCATGAATGTGAAAAACACAATCCAATTTGTATGCCTTTTGCTATGAGGAAGCTATAATTAATGTACCTGCTCAGACAGAGGAGCTCCAGAATCTACACTGTGGCTTGCAACCTTACCAGCAATCACATTTGCGTCTGTTTCCAGGATGATTCTGCAAAAAAGATAGTAGGTATGTAAGAAGATGCCTTCTTATGTACACATCTATTGGCTGGCCCAGCTAATACAGTTACTTCATAATATCATCATAACTATATTCAGAAAAGAGAGGACAAAAAGTGTGTGTGGGTCGACCCAACGCACCCATTTTGCCACCTCTAGCTCTAGCCATCTAAGTTATGGGGAACAAACGATGTCTAATGGCCCAGTGTGCATCTTAGCTAAGATGCTTGCACTGTTCATTTTACGGTGGTACCATGGGTCACCAGAACCAGTATCTATATTAACCTACTAAAACAGCGAGCTAGAAGGCTATCTATCCATCTATCAAGTTTAAGCTTTCGATATATAGAGTAGAAGAGTAACAATGAATACATAACAGAATAAAGATACACAGATTGTTGCTTACCCGCCGTCAACAATTTCATCAAGGCAAAGCAAAATGAGATCTAAGTTCTCGAGTGCCTCCTTCTTATCCACATTGCCCCTGAAACAATAATTAGTACGGAATGTTAGTAAATGTTTCATCAAAACAGACGAGCTAGATAAGCAGACACGGTTAATCCATTGCGATATACCTAAGCAGAAGACCAACTGCATCAAAGAAACCTTGAAGAACAGTGGATATGATGAGCTCATTTTCATCATCACCTCCAGTTACAAAGAAGTGAAGATCTTGAGCAAACTTGTAGATGACAATGTTGTTCTCAAACATTGCTATTTCCGCTGCACATTAGTCCAAGCCAAACATTAGATGCTACTTGAAAAATACTAAAAGCGAACAAAAAAACACACTTGAGTTTTCTGCTTCACTATTCACAGTGTTGATCAAGTCTCTTAAAAGGGGAAGTGGACAACAGAGGGGGGCTATTATATAATTAGAGTATGATTATATAGGCTCGTTGATTCACCCCGCATAAACATAGCGATATAACACTGCAAGGTTTCAGATTTTCGAATTTTCCATTATCTATTAAAGTATTTAACGGTTACAGTCTAAGTTAAGCGGGATGAAAATCAATGATAAGATATTTGTAGAACAAAAGCTATAAGTACATAGAGCAACAAAAATTGTTAGCCAATACGAGTAATAATCAGCAGAGGGATTACCTTCGGTGCGTGCATTTGTCTTCTGAGTCTTGGTAAACACAGACTTCTCAAACGCTTCCTTGGCACTATTAGTTGGCCAGTCATCTGAGTAGTATTTCACAGCTACACGGCATCCTTCTGAATCCAAGAGCAAAATGTTCTTCACAGATGGGCACGATTCCTACAAACACGAAGCATCATAAATTTATACGCTGGAACTTACAACTTGGCCAAATCCTCCACTAATAGATATCATTTTGTATAAAATGCAAGTATACATATATAACATTATAACATTAAGACCCATTATACATCGCAGAATTCCAAAACAATCCCAATGGTATTGAATTTTTACCGTCGGTCACTAATCACTACGCAGATTACCTAGGGATGGGCAGATAACATAATTATATCACAAGGGAGCAATTAATTCTAGGATTGTTTCTTCAATAGTTTATGTTGGAAACCGATGATCAATCCTATCTAACATTTGTAAAAATTCATCGTATCCTTAATCCCGTCTCACACATTTGATTAATCCTACAACCCAAAGGTCCTCTCCTATTAGATCAAACAATGTCTACATACATATCCCTGATTCCCAAACATCATTACCAATAACCTATACATTCCGCTCGGCAAACAATATCACGACTTGAAAACAATTTAACTGTGTCGTAAAATTTCGGCATTTCGCAGCAACGAAATCTATCTATCTATCGCTATAACTTAAACCTAGATCTCAAATTCATTCACCATAAAAATCAAATCAAAACTAATAATCACTCAGATCTAAACCCTTAACAAACCATAGAAATCAACAACTAACAATAAAAAACAGATCGTATAACAAATTAACTGTAACCGATCGTTCAATTAAACAAATTAGATCTGATTGTTAACTGACTAACCATAATATCGCGTCTCACGATATATCGCCTTGAATATCTCGTTTGCAGATTCAGTTACTACACACACACTTACAAGATTTATTTATGAACAAAGGGAATGTGCCTATTTGAAGGAGGAGAAAATATGTTTGGTGGAAATTTGCAATTTGGCCACTATATTTTTCATTCTTTTTCACTTTTAACTGCTTTTGAAAGGTAGAGTAAAATTGCAAAAATAGTCTATGTGGTTTGGCCAAATTTCAGGTTCAGTCCTTATTCTTCGAAAGTGCGCTCTTCATTTCTGTAGGGAACATACAAGTGCACGGTTGGTTTCTGGCAAAAAATAAATGACTAAATTACCCTCACATGGACCAAAGTGAAAGGGAAGAAGAGGGTTGTTTAGTAATTTAGGTTTAGCCATAGACCAATTGTGCACCTGTAAGTTCATCACAGGGACAATGAGTGCACTTTTAAAAGGATAAGAACTTAACGTGCAATTTGGCAAAACCGCAAGGATGAATTTTGCAATTTACTGCTTTTAAAAGGTAAAAGGGTTAGTAGACAAAGGCTATGTTTGGCGAGAGCTTATGAGGGGCTTATTGGGTCTTGGGCTTTTAAAATAAGCCGGCTAATTAAAATAAGTCTCGTTTGGAAGGGGGCAGGTTAACATGGACGATGATTCTTTTAAGATAGATTTACGTGGCCTAATCGAAGTATACTCATGATTGTTTCAACTGGCATTTCAAAATGTATATCTAGTAAGATTTGAACTCCAAGCCTCTTATGAGAAGCTTAGGGGACTTACCATTAGATCATTTAGTTGGTGGTGTTTTTGTTTTAAACTGTTTTCTCGAGATTTAAAGCACGATGTTTTAAAGGAAAAACAAATAAATGTCGTGCCCATCGCTCGAATTACCGGTTTCATGGTTAATATGAGAGGGAAATCGCTATGTCTTGAATGAATGTTGCGTACTTGTGTTCATGTTTGCATATAAGACCTCATGTGCTTGTTTATCTTTTGACAACCACATAGAAACGCTTTTTTATCGTAGTACATTGATACTGATTGCTTATAACAAAATTTAACCGAGTCATATTACTTGCGGTCTTATGGTGTTTTCGCAACCTTATTTCACTTGTTTTACGGTCTAACAAGACACATTTCTTTAGTGAACACGTCACTCATATATCGCTAGGTCAATTTATAAGCAAACATTTCTGTCAAAATATGTCAAGTAAGCAGATGAAAAAGATCAATTTGTTTCCTACGAGTCTGTCACCTAATAAGTTTCTCTAATACAACATAAGCTCATTGTGAGTCTATTTATAAAATTTTGTCACACTGATAAGAGAAGTATCTGTATATGCGAGTTGACAAACTAAAATAATAACACTTTGAATGAAAAATAATACACTTGGAATAAATAATAACACTCTGAATGTAAAAAAGTTAACCATAAAAACTGAAAGTATCATCTCTAATAGATGTGATTCGAAATATTTGATCAAAACAAAACTAGTCATCAGCAAACCGTGCGAAAATGTCATCAAGATCATCAGCAAAAAATGCATCTGCATTAAAGCCAGCAGATCCCTCAGCAGTAGACATGTCAAATCCATCCAGGCTCAAGTCGTCTAAAAAGATAAGATCATCTCCATTAGGTGCATCAGTCATTATATTCTTGACGTTGCAATCTTCCAAGACCTGTATGCATACAAGAAATTAGAGTTAATCACTCTGTCGAGAACAAGAAACTTGTAACAACTGAGCGTGTATAAGAAAAGTGGTTTTATAGATATTAAGATTTTTACACACATTCCCTTTTTTGTTTACTGTTACTCTGTTAATGTTTGCTTACAATTTTGTCATGGAATTGTAACCGGAATAAATAGTTCTAAAAATTTAACTTAAAAGAATGATACGGAGTATAAGGTAAGGATATAAATTAACTAACTAAACATGTAAGATTTTGATGAAGTTGACAGATTGTGTACCTGAGTGTTTGTTATCTGAAGAATTGAATCAGTCCATTCATGATCAAGCAGGACATCATCATTAGCAGCAGTATATAGATGTGTCTCATTCTCAGAAAATGTGATGGTGGATGGACCTGCTTCGGTTGAGGTCATGTTTGCCACACCTAAACTGCTTGCGTTGGAATTCAAAGCTTTTGTAGCCCCGAATTGAACGAATAGCTCATTGTCAGATGTGACAGTTGATGGGCCTGGTTCAGTTGTTGTCATGTTTGTCACAACTGAACTGCTTGCATTTGAATACAATGTTTTGTTAGCCCCTACTTGTACGACAAGTCTCTCACTATCAGAAGAAGTGACAGCTGATGGGGCCGGTTCAGTTAAGGTCATGTTTGTCACGGCTGCATTAGAATTGAATGTATCTGTAGTGATCATTGCTGAAGATTCAAAAGAGATGACTTCATTCTCGTCCATATTGTCCCATTCTTCTTCCTCAAATGGTGCACCATATTGTGCACCGTTCTTTGGGCCCAAGCCACTTTTCTCAAATAGTCTGCACAACACGTACGTGTCCTGCAATACACAATCCCAAATTTGTAACAATGGTTAGAAAGCTTCTTTAATAAACACTACATGGTTAACATTAAATGATCAATTTACATAAACATAAGAGTAAAACATCCCTTGTCGATACTACTTACATAAATGTTCTCTGTTTTCACTTTTGGTCACAAGGGACAGTTATGATTTTCACCAACCAGGGACAAATTTTGTAATTTACACTAGAGACCATACATATATTAAACAATACAATACCTGGATGACTCCCGCATTAGCCAAATCCTTATCATCCATCCTATATTCGTGCAACACCCAATCCGTTCTTGTACCCTTTGGGGAATGACCCAGATGAAACACCAACGTCTTAATTGCCGCCACTACTTTATCCTTGTATTTTACTTCCCTATCTTTCCCCGTAGCTTTCCAATAACCAGCTTCAGTTGCACGGTTTGTTCTTGAACCACTTGAATATTTTCGTGATTTTGGGCAGAAGAAGAACCACTCCAGATCTCCATATTTTAACTTGGACATATCTGGAAGATCCCACGGGCTAA
This sequence comes from Artemisia annua, assembly GCA_014162995.1. NCBI lineage: Eukaryota > Viridiplantae > Streptophyta > Magnoliopsida > Asterales > Asteraceae > Artemisia > Artemisia annua. Next base: position 197,605 of record LBNU01012240.1, read on the forward strand.
AATCGTATATATTAACTTCTGCAATAACTTCGGCAACAAGGCGTTTCCCCAATACCTTCCTCTTAAGAAAGTACATTACCAACTCTTCATCAGTTGGATGAAACCGAAATCCTGGACTGAGCTTCTTCATTATGACTATCTCTCGAGTGCTGACTTCTAACAATGAATGCTTTACTTCTTCTAACAAAATCTTGTGTAACAATTAGCAGAATCTAACCACCTAACGAGTCCCAATACGAATACCAGCGCACAAACGCTAATAACCAATAATTTGTGCACGAGGAGTCAATAGACATTAGCTTCCTGTTAATTAACAATGAATCGACAAACTGTTAAACAATGAAAACCCAAAAATAACAGAGAAAAATTAAAAATAACAGAGAAAAATTATCTTATAATAATATTGAGTATTAGCTATAAATCAATTCAATTACAACAGGGTAAAAGAAGACAAGTATGCACCTAGTTTAAAGGCAGAATTACTTGTTAGCTACAGTTTCTGATTTTGGATTCGTTTACGCGTTGTATTAGGCGTGTTGGCAAAATATATACAGAGTAAAGTATTTGTTTAACGTGTGCGCTAAGAGCATAGGCTAAGCTTCATTTAATAAGCATGAAGCATCAACAAATGTAAGTTCACATTAATTATTGCCTACTTCTCAACTTATGTCTGTGCTTACTTTGAAAGTGCTTAATGATTAAAAAAAGAACGGATTTTTCCCTTTTCCTATATCTGCTTAACTAGCAGCGTGGACATATTTGAGTTTGAGTACCATCGACAATGTAAAAATTATTTACTATAAATAAACTTTTTGAAAGTTTTAACACTTAGTTCCGNAAAAAAAACAAAACAAAACAAAACAAACAAACACACACAATAGGTCGAGAAAAATAAGTAATCCCAAACAACCCATTCTACCAAAGTTGTCCATTCCATCAACTGCTTAATACAATATTCATTCAACAACGCAACTTTAAAAGTATGAAACAATATAATAAGTACGCTAATAACACTGTATATATATCACTAGTTGTCCCACAATTCTCAAAGAATCATTAAAACCAATCATGCGTTATACATTAAGAACCAATCATTAATCACGCTATCGTTTTACTTAATATTAGGTTCCACCAACATCATACGTATCTAAATATTTGTTTAAGCTTATATGTGGCTTATAAGCTTTGTTTTTCGGCTTATATTCCATAAGACTAAAGCCGAAAAACAAATAAGCTCATAAGCCACGTATAAGCTTAAATAAACACCCACATTACAAGTTAAGGTAAACCATAACAGTACTTTTAATGATACTATGCTACATATGAAACTTGATTGTATTAAGATTGATGAGTCTAACAATTACTAGTATATAGCAGACAACCCAAATAAATAAAAAAAACAAAAAACTAAGATGGGTCTCGCTTACTGTTGTGAAACCCTAATAAGCGAATGAGAATCGTGGGATGATACGGGTTGTTATGGGAATATGGGAACCGGTTGACAAAGTCGTACGGGTTAAGGATGTTTATATAGAGAAAAAATAATTGCAAAACACCTCCCTACACATATGTGAATTTGTCATCCACAAACGGCCCACAGAGCCCAACCCTAATATACTTCTCTTTTTCACTTTAGTTTAAACTATTGGTACGGCACGAAACATGATCCGAGACCAACACGAAAATAAACAGCTAGATTTGAGGCTAAACAATTTGAGTGGAAAACAAATCGACACGACTGACCTATTCAATAAATAGATTAGGTTTGGGTTATGATTATTAATCCGACTTCAACCTATCTACCAGTTTAAAAAATACGATTAGCAGAAGTTATATGTATATAGGGTATTTGTTTAAGCTTATATGTGGACTTATTAGCTTATTGAATCTTGTCTTATATTTCACAAGCCCCAAGTTTCAGACTTATTTTATATATTTGTTAGCTTATATATAAGTTTATTATATCATAAATGATGCAGCAAAATAATTTTGAATGCCTCACATAAGAAGGCTTGTTAACTCGAGCAAATCGATTACTCGTATTTAACTATTTATTTGGTAATTTTTTTTAAAGGTAATATTATGAAGGCGATTTGGACATTTTATTTTTTAATTTGCACACACGACTATATAAGCTGATAATGCAAAATGTGAGTGTGGTGCAACAATATAAAATATGAAGATGAGTGCCCAATAAAAAAGGTGTGCAAATCAATTCCCTAATATTATATATTTTGGGTAAAGGGTATTCTACCCGGTAAAATATATTACTCAAAAAAAACATTTAAGTACAATGGAATGTGGCTGAAGTACAACATTAACCGGAAGCAAACGCTTGACACAACCACTAAATCATCTATGACATGCCATAAATGACAACTAGCTACAACTAACTAGACCACCAAACCAAAAACCAACATACAAATAAAACAACCTAGTTAAGACAAAAATCTTGAATCCCAGCAGCCTTATTGTGCAGGAGAGAGGCCAAAATCATCATCATCATCATCATAATTGTTGCCGTCACCCGTATCCGCTTTCCATTGCTCATAAAGATTCTGCTCCTTACCTCCACTTTCAGAATACAACGTCCCAATATGATCATAAAAAAAAGATCTTGCATAATATATGGAAATATAATATAGAGTCCAGGTACTCTAAAAGACCTACACCCTAATATTATATACATATAGATAAAACTAGCAAAATAAGAATTACAATGACGCTTAACCAAAAATGACTCTAAAGGGATGTTACATGATACAAACTACAACAATCAATAGAAATTACAATTTCGAAAATTCAAACAATCAAAAGAAACTTTCCTGCCATTGAAGATCAACAGAACGTCAAACCACTTGAGGGCTATCACCCGATAGAAAGCATAGACATGGGTTATACACCGACCATGACTCGACGCTAACCTCCAAACTAGGTTTGCTTAATATTGAAATTGTGAGAAGAAAGACTAGACGAACTTGAAGAGAATGAAGAAAACAAACTTGTTACGCGTGTTTCTATAAGAACAAATAAATTTGCTAACAATTGCAAACTTTAAATTACTTGAAAACTGTTTTGTTTGTAATGAAATCTAGCATCTGCCTTTAAGGGTGCTCATGATAGCGTGGGTTTTGCAACCTTCGCAATTAGGTTTTACCTCTCAAGGGATCTTGAGAAGCTTACAACCCCCACCAGGCAGTGTACTTGACCGATGTAGTATAGTGAAGTGGCAAGTACCGGGGGATTGATCGTTCTCTCAGGGAATAGTGTCGTTAGGATTGAAAACTACTCTAATTTAGGTCTAAGGGTTGAGGGATGATTCTTTTTGTATTTTTGTATTTTATAAACGCAAGTAAAATCTCGGGTATTTGGAAGAGTGGGCGGAATTAGTTGCTAGTTAACTAACCCAAGTAACTACTTATGCAAATAAAATAAAATAACAAGAAAAAGTAAACTTGTTGTGAAACTTATATGAGAGAAAAATGTGTTTACTTAGATTTCCTTACTCCCTAAGCTATCCTTATCACCAGGTTGATTGGTTTGATTGATTTGTGTGGATGCGGTTTATTCCTTTAAACCATCGTAGGGCCGTGTACGGATTTCCCTAATAACTTCATATAAGCTCCTAACATTCACTCCACTATGTACGAGCCGACCTAAAAGCTCCTAACATGGATCACTAGAATTCGCTTAAATGCATTAAAATACCAACCATACTATATCGTAGTCACATCCCGATTCTGATTCTCCTTAAGATGTTCAAGCAGAGTTACCGTGAATAAGGATGGTTAAGCCAGTTTTAACCCGGTTGATTGGTTTGGTTGTAATTGCTGTGGATGACGGGTGTGTATTACCTTTTCAAACCCATTCGATAGGGGCAACGTGTTACGCATCTTTCCTAACTCTATAAAGCTCCTACTTCACTCCTATGTCGAAGCCGCTAAAAGCTCCTAACATGGGATCACTTAGAATTCGCTTATGCATAAAATACAACCATATAATCCCCGTAGTACACATCCCGATTCATGTTTTCTTAAGATGTTCAAGCAAGTCTACCGTATAGGAGGTTAGCCAGTTTTCTTAAAGCCTAACATCGACTTCACCCCCCACAACAATCACAAACAAACCACACAATCTGTAATCAATAGCTGGTTTCATTAGATCTAAGAAACACAAGAAAACCTAAGCTAGTATGTTAAAAGTAGAAGACAAAGATAAAGATATAATCAAATAAACACATAACATATTGATTGACTTTGGAAGGAGACTTATCTATTAATAGAACATCAAGGGCTTTTTCGAAGGGGTGAAAAACCCTGAAAATACAAATGTTTCTACGAATAGGGTTTTTTTCCCTAAAGTTCTCCCAAAAGTTGCACACCTATATGAATGAAAAATAGACGAATATGAAAATAAACATGATTTTACAATCTGACGGCGTACGCTTTTGGAGTGTGACGTCGTCACCGAACCCACTCGCGACAAAAACTCTCTCAGATTACTTGATCTATTCTGACGGCCGTCCCCTTTAAATGTCTCTGGGCCGTCCCCTCCCCCCCCCCCCTTTTTGAGCTATAACGTGACGGCTATCTCCAATTTACACGTGACGCCGTCACGTGTAATTCTTCCAAAAATCTTTCTGGGGTCTAGTGTAAAAATTATCACCTCATTTGTCAAAACGTGAATGTCGTCACTTCGTAAAGAGTGAGTCGTCATGTATCGTTTTCCCAGCATAATTTTGAGACTTTGGTCGTTTTCTTCACTTTTATGCTCCAAAAATGTCCAAAATGCTCTTCCGTTTTCCAAATTTCCTCTCCA
>LBNU01012240.1:202511-217906 GCA_014162995.1 Artemisia annua
GGATATGATAAACACGGTTTTGTTGGAATAAAGGGTATTTTTAGTGGTGGCGAGTTAATTATCTTGATCAAATACATGCACAATGCGGCGTTGCTAAGCCAAGACTCGACTCGACTTAATCTAAAAAGAAAATAACAAAAACATAAACAAAGATAAAATGAAACGGGATGGTAGTCCATATGTTTTTTTTTTCTACTTTTCTTTTTCCAATTTTTTTCGTTTTTCTTGTTTTTTTCGATTTTTTTCCCATACACTCTTACCCTACCATCCAAAATAATACATCATAGGGGCCTCGGTTCTCCCCTTACACTTGAAATTTTACATACTTTACAATAAACTATTCTAATGACTCGAATTAAGATAATTGAAAAACTTGGAGTACTTTAAAATATTAACGCACATATGGGGGTAATAATTGACTTCTTCCCCATTACTCATTACATCAGTACTTTACCCATGAGTCCCAATCGTCCCAAAACAATATGTAAAAGGATATGACTCGACTTAGCAACCATGTAATCAATTAGACAATTAACTAAGGGTTTAAACAAATGTTGTCACAATAATGCACTAAAGATGAGTGCATACAAGGTAGGCTAAGGCGATTTGGGTGTACATTTGGGGTGGATTGTAAGCAAATTCTTCCTTTAAGTAAGATGCTTAAAGTTAGAAACGAAAAGATAGGCTCTGAGGGGTGTACTAGGGGTATCGTGTACTAAAAATGAGTACAACGCTAAGGTGTGGGAGAATTGCTTGACCAATGAAGTCAATGTAATTATAATACGGGTGTAAAACATGGGTTATCCTAATGCCTCTTATCATGTAGTAAATCTAACTACACGAATGTAGTCTCGCTTGTGGATTTGGGATGGTCACTAACGCAAGTTCTAGATTCTATAAACTACCGGTACACACACAAGCACCAAAAATGAATGCTTTTCCTATCAATTCTAGGGGTGAACCTCACATATTTGGGGGAAAATTTTTGAGTGGTATGGTTTTTGTGCTAGTCATACAATTCCTATCCATGAGACGCTTATTATGCCTAAAGTTTCACTCATGTAAGTTGTAAAAAATTTTAAATTTGGCGCTAAAATTGCCCTAACAAATATTTCTCTCGGTTTTATTACACATCTACTATTAAACAAAACAAAAATCAAACGTAATAGCATTTTCTAAGGTGTCTTCATTTACCCCCCTTACACTTAAACCGAACATTTTCCCCAATGTTCACATAAAAGATGTAAAAGTAGAGAAAATGAAAGAATGAAACAAATACTCCCCTGATTCGTTTGATGTGGATCGTGTGGTAACATGGTTAGATCTTCTTCCAAGATGATGTAAAAGCTCCAAGATCAAAGTGACGCCAAAAGCTTGATGTCATGAACTTGATTCCATGTTCATCTTCTTGTCCAATGTAACCTGTTAAACCTGAGAAAACAATCTAGGCAAACCTTGCATGAAATCGGCGGCAAAATCTATATATGGATATAATGCTTGTGGAATGAAAGTTTTGCAGATTCCTGGAATTAAAGATGCAGTAATTTTTATAATCCGGCAGAAAAACTAAATTTTAAAAACTTTTTCTGGAATCAGTACCTAACGCCGTCATAATTGATCTAACAGAATTCTTATGTTTAGTTACCAGAAAATTTCTGAAAAAACAATTACCTTAATTCCTAGAATCCTGTAAAGTTTCATTATGACTCGATACAAGCATTTGTCTCAAACAAATACTAATATGTATGTTCATTTTATATTACTACAATTCATGTCCAATTCGTTCTTATAAACAAATTTAGATTTCCATTACACTTATCTTTTGCAAAATACCTTTATATGTAGTTAAGACGAAGTTAAAAACAAAATAAAGCATTTTCACAATGTAATTTGAAACATGAATTGTTCGCAATAAAAATAAAACATACATACGGAAACAAATAAAATCAAACAAACAATCACACAAAACAAATAAAGCTTGGGTTGTCTCCCAAGAAGCGCTTTTCTTTATTAACGAGTCTTGTAGCTAGACTCAAAGTTACTCTACCCTACGTAGGTGAGTTCCGCATCGAGGACATCTTTAGGGTTGATTTTGGTTGGAACTTTCCTATTGGTGCGTTTGGTGAGATATGTCCTCTCAAACTTCTCTCCATCCGGATCATATACTGTCATCCTTATGTGCCATGATCCATCTCCTTCCTTAGGTGGCTTTTCCCAATTCCATTTATGTTTATCATCCTCGCTTTTCCACTTATTCATTGCTAGGTTCATTGGCAAAACTCCTAGGAAGTCAGTCATCTTTCTAAAAACTAGGGGATCTTCAAAGGGTTCTAATTCGGTGTCCCTAGCCAAAAGTTGTTCTACCGTATGTGTTCGGTTCACAAAGTCGTCTTCTAGGTAGAATGGGCGTTGGGGTCCTATGAAGTCTCCATCTAACCATGGTCTGTACCTAGAGGGTCTCCTATTAACATCTGTTGGTTCCTCAAGGGTATCATAGGCGTGTTTCTTAACATCATATACCGACCAAGTTTCTCCTTCCCCTACCGCTATCTTAGATTCTTTACAATCAATCATAGCACTTGCGGTGGCTAGAAATCCTCTTCCTATCAACAATGGGCATGTGGGGTCGCTAACCATGTCAAGGACGTGGAAATCGGCTAAAATTGTTAATTTCCCTATGTGTACTACCACGTCCTTTACTACTTCAACCGGGTATGCTACACTTCCATCCGCCAAACCTATTATTACCTCAGTTTCTTCTAGCTTTCCTAGTTTGAGGGTGGTGTAAAAAGGTAGTGGAAGTAAGTTAAGGCTTGATCCAAGATCGGCTAATATGTCATAAGCCTCCGAATTACCGATCTTGCAAGGTAGAACAAATAAGCCCGGGTCATCTAGTTTCTTAGGTAACTTATTTTGAACGAAGGCTGTTCCTTTGTCACCTAACTTGAGCTTCTTCTCATATTTTTCCAAGAGGGCATTATAGTAGGGAGCACGTGCCAAAACATCAATAACCGGACGTTCAAGGTGGAGCTCCTTGAATTCTTCGTCAAGGTTTTGAATGGGCAGTGTTTCAACTATATTATTGACCAATTTAGCGTTAGATATCTTACTCTCGTGGTATTTTTGAGGGATTTGGGTTTGCTTGAAACACGTGCTCATGGCGTTGATCGAATAGTATTGGGGGCAAGAATTAGGAGACGAAACGGAAGAAATGACGTTAACGTTTAGTTTCGGGTTCTTGACCGTGTCGCTTGGGAGGGCTCCCATCTCTCGGTCATTGAGAACTTTCAACAAGGTGTCGATCTTATTGGTCATCTCGCTTTGCCTTTGTTTGAAATCGGATTCAAACTTGGCTGTACGAGCGTCTTGAGATGCCATAAATTTAGACATCAATCGTTCAAAATTATTGGTACTACCATTGTTATTGGCAGGATTGTTGTTGAAAGTACGGTTTGAGGATGAGCCGTTTGATTGAAAACGATTAGGTGGATTGGAAGAATTGTTTTGGGGCGTGTTTTGGTTTTGTTTCCACCTAAAGTTTGGGTGATTTCTCCAAGAGGGGTTGTAAGAATCACCGTAAGGGTTTGGCTCGGGTTTGAAAGTGTACCACTTTTCTCCCGCTCCGTCGGTACGCGAGGATGCGTAATCCGCAAAAGCTTGTTCGGGGAGTTCCATGCAATCACGAGTGTCGTGGGGACCACTACAATACTCACATGAAGAAGTGATTTTGTTCACTTGACTTGAAGGTTTAGGACTTCGTAGGATTTCATGAGAAACTTGACTTGGTCCTCAAGTTCCATGATCCTACGGTCGGAAGTGCTTGAATTATTCGAAGGCAAAGATATTGCCTTGACCGTTTTGTTCAAATCACAGGGATCATTCCAACTTTCATTGTCATAGAGAGCAAGATCTTCTATGAGTTTCCATGATTGTTCCGCACTTAGATCACGTAGCTTGCCACCGGCCGCTTGGTCAATGGTTTGCTTCGTGGGGATATTGATATGGTCATAGAAAATTTGGACTTGGAGTCAAAGGTCTATGCCATGGTGAGGGACTTTTTGGAGTAAGTCCTTGAATCGAGACCATGCCTCGTAGGGGGTTTCGCCTTGACGTTGTTGGAACATCAAGATGTCATTCCTTAGCTTTGTGGTTCTTCCAGTGGGAAAAATTGAGCAAGGAAGCGAGTGGTGAGATCATCCCAAGAGGTGATGGATCCTGCGGGTAGACGTTCTAGCCATTGACTAGCTTGGTCTCGCAGAGAGAATTGGAAGAGACGTAATCGGGTAGTCTCTCGAGTGGTAACATCAAGGTCTATGGAATCTATGATTTTAAGAAAGTCCTTGAGATGTTGATTTGGATCTTCGGAACGAAGTCCATGGAATGCACATCCGCTTTGCACTAACCGGATGGTGTCGGATCGCAATGGAGACACATTGGCTCCTTGGGTGAGCTCAATGGTATTTCGATAGCCTTGGTGGCTAGTACGGGAGTATTCTCCTAAAGTACGGGCTCTAGGAGGTGGGTTTGGTTGTGGTATGTTATGTTGTGGTGGGTTGTTGGGATCAAGGATATTACCACCTTCCATTATGTCGGATGGTAATGGTTACGAACAAAGACACGAAGAAAAAAGATAGACTAAAGAAAACCTAGAAAAATAAAATAAAAATCTCACTAGAAAGGAATCTCATGAGTAGACCTAAGTAAAAATAAAAATTTCAACCTAAGCAATAACTATTCCCCGGCAACGGCGCCAAAAACTTGATAGCATGGGTTTTGCAACCTTCGCAATTAGGTTTTACCTCTCAAGGGATCTTGAGAAGCTTACAACCTCCACCAGGCAGTGTACTTGACCGATGTAGTATAGTGAAGTAGCAAGTACCGGGGGATTGATCGTTCTCTCGGGGAATAGTGTCGTTAGGATTGAAAACTACTCTAATTTAGGTCTAAGGGTTGAGGGATGATTGTTTTTGTATTTTTGTATTTTATAAAAGCAAGTAAAATCTCGGGTATTTGGAAGAGTGGGCGGAATTAGTTGCTAGTCAACTAACCCAAGTAACTACTTATGCAAATAAAATAAAATAACAAGAAAAAGTAAATTTGTTGTGAAACTTATATGAGAGAAAAATGTGTTTACTTAGATTTCCTTAATCCCTAGCTATCTTTTACCGGTTGATTAGTTTGTTGTAATTGTGTGGATGACGGGTTGTATTCCTTTAAACTATTCGTAGGGCCGTGTACGATCTTCCCTAACTCTATAAGCTCCTACTTCACTCCTATGTCGAGCCGACTAAAAGCTCCTAACATGGGATCACTAGAATTCGCTTATGCATTAAATACAACCATATAATCGTAGTACACATCCGATTCATGTTTCTTAAGACGTTCAAGCAAGTTACCGTATAGGAGGTTAGCCAGTTTTCTTAAGCCTAACATCGACTTCACCCACCCACAACAATCACAAACAAACCAACAACATGTAATCAATAGTTAGGTTTCATTAGATCTAAGCAAACACAAGAAAAACCTAGCCTAGCATGTTAAAGTAAAGACAAGCATAAGATATAAGCAAACAACATATAGATTATTGATTGATTTGGAAGGAGAATTATATTTAATTGAACATCAAGGTTTCAAGGGTGAAAAACCCCTAAAAATACAGTGTTTTACGAACTACGGTTTTTCCCTAAAGTTCTCCCAAAAGTTGCACACCTAATGAATGAAAATTAGATGAATATATATAGATTTTACAATCTGACGGCGTCACGTTTTGGAGTGTGACGCCGTCACCTCGCTGCCAAAACTCTCTCGGATTACTTAGATCTATTCCTGACGCCGTCCCCCTTTAAATGTCTCTGGGCCGTCTCCCTTTGAGCTATAACGTGACGGCCTACATCCATTTACACGTGACGCCGTCACGTGTAATTCTTCCAAAATCTTTCTGGGGCGTCTAGTGTAAAAATTATCCACCTCTTTGTCAAAGCGTGACGCCGTCACTTCGTAAAGAGTGACGCCGTCAGGTACCTTTTCCAGCATAATTTTGAGACTTTGTCGTTTTCTTCACTTTTATGCTCCAAAAACGTCCAAAATGCTTCCTTTTCCAAATTTCCTCTCCAAAGTACCTAAAATGACAAAAGGAACGATTTAAGGTAATATTTGATCAAATAATTACGGATTAGGGCTTAAATGACCCCCTAAAAGCCTAACACTTTTCGCCTCATCAGTTCATCGGGCGAAAACCGGACCGGACCGAGAAAAACCGGACCGGACCGAGACCGAATCCGGCAAAAAATCTACACCGAGACCGGACCGAATGTGGTCGGTCCGGACTCGGTACGGTTNCAAATAATTACGGATTAGGGCTTAAATGACCCCCTAAAAGCCTAACACTTTTCGCCTCATCAGTTCATCGGGCGAAAACCGGACCGGACCGAGAAAAACCGGACCGGACCGAGACCGAATCCGGCAAAAAATCTACACCGAGACCGGACCGAATGTGGTCGGTCCGGACTCGGTACGGTTCGGTCCGGTCCGGTCTCGGTCCAAATAGGCTAAATGTCCGGTTTTTAAGCCGGAACGGACCGGACCGAGCCGGACTGAGACCGAAATTATGAAAAACCCTAGACCGAGACCGGACCGAATGTGGTCGGTCCGGTCTCGGTCCAGTCGGTTTTGTCGGTCGGTCCGTTCCATCCGGTCCGATTGCTCACCCCTATCTGCCTTCTATTGTTTTGAGTTTGGTTACTAAATGAATTCGAGATAAAGGCAATGCTATTTAAATGCCCAACTTAACACTCTGTTCTCCACTTCTTCATTAAAAGAAAAGAAAAGAACTGAAGAAGAAAAGAAAAGAAGGATAATCATTCCTTTTCTGCCCAGATCTGGGCGGAACCTGTTTTTAATAAAAATCACACACACCTTCTTTCCACAATAACTTCCTTTCTTCCCACCTTCCTCCCCCAAAAAACTCAAGAACACACCTTTGACCATCTTCCTTCCTCAATCATTTCCTTTCTCCCCAAAAACAAGCTCAAGAACACTGCGTAAGAGATCTCTGCTTCCACTTAATTGCATGTGAGTGAAAGCTTATAAATATTTTCAAATAAAGACATAAAGTATAACTAATTTTTCACCAACAAAAATAAAAACCTAACATATATTAAAATTGATGGATTAGCCAAACTGGGAATTAGAATTCTAGTTAAAATATGTAACAGATAACTTTTGATGCTTTGATTTATTATCACTAAACACAATTATGTTCTTCTTGAAAATTTGCAATAATTAAGCCTGCCAATAGTCTAAAGCTCATGGACTTCTTCAATTCTGTTTGAGACTACCTCCAAACTGATGGGGTTTGAGCCCAGATCTGAAGCCATGGCCCAATCACGATTTTTAATTTTATATACCTAAGGAAAATAAATAAATAAATAAATAAATAAATGCAACAGTTATGAGCTTATATTAACAACGAGCTAGGTTATTTATTTATTTATTTATTTGTTTTTCCTTATGAGCTTGTTAAGCATATCATCAATACTTTATGGATATAGGTGGTTTATTACTAATTTACTAAATTACAATCAAATAACACGTGCACTAAGAAATTTTTTTACGCAAAAATGGTAGTATAAAACATATGTTTGGTTGGGCTTTTCTCTACAGCAGATTATACTCCCAAACAACTTTGTGTCCACATTCAATTTATGAAGCGATAGTGGTTTTAAGTTCATAAAATACATAATTGAACGGAAAACTGATTGATATAGTTCTCTGCTTTCACACTTTTCCGTTAGGTACTCTACAAATTTTAGAATATGTAAGGCATTGTAGAATTACTAGCAGGATACCCGCGCAATGCGGCGGCGGGTACTCTATGACGAAACTTCATAGCGAGCAAATGTTTTTTTATTTATCTGTTTTTTCTAACAATAACTTTATATCCAAGTAAACGTAATAAGTACTAGTAGCATTTTAGAAACTTAAATTAAAGTTAGATGTCACTACAATAAATTTGACGTAAGATAAGCTCTAAATGTATTACTCCGTATATAATAAATTTGTTTCTTAAAATTATAAACATGTAACATCTTTCCAATAAATTTGAGTTAAAGAAGTTACAATTAAGTTTTAAAGTGTTCATGTTTCAAAATAATATCCAAGGTACTTATACAAACAATAATTACTATATATATAATTTGTCATCAAATACGACGCCGTTCAACTATGTGGGCTACACGCAACTTTTTTTGGCCTGCAAGCTACAGCCCAATCCAATGGCATCGTTTCTGGCCTGCGCCCAATCCGGTTTGATAAGTACAACTGATAGCGCTAGAACACTCTCGAGAACACAAGCACCGCCTTCTACTTCCTTCATCTCCCATCACGATCCCCATTTTTTACTGAAGGTCTGGTTGGTATGTTTGATGTGGAAAATACGTCGGTTGGCAGCCTGATGCAGTTGTTAGATTTTATGATCGAGAAAAAGCAGATTATTGGTTTTTCCCAAATCGATTTTGTAAGTTTCGACTCATTTTTTTTGTCGCTTTTGTCTTTAATCATATATAATCTTCAAGATTAGTTTTTTTCTTTATCAGATTGATGAAAGTTTACTTAAAATTTTTTTAAGCAATTTAATGAAGGTTCAGTTTTTGATTGTTGAATTCATGGTTTAATATTCTTTGAGAGGTGTGACCTTTGTTTTTTGATTTAGGTTTCAGCAACTTCTGTTTACAATCAGTATTGATAGTGTTTGTTGGCTGTCGATTGACGCTGGCGATAGTGGATGCGGGGTTGGTGAAAAAGGTATGACCATTTTAAGTAGAGGGTAATTCTGAAGCATAGATGGTGTTGGTTATTGCGGTATTGTACTATTGTGTCCGTGATATATATGCAATGTTTGGGATTACTTATACAATGTGCTTATGCATTCTTTACCGCAGCCCGTATATTGGCGGGGCAGCCACACCAGGATTGTGGTTGCAGCCATGTGATCGCACTACATATAGATGGTTTGGTTTTCGGTTGCGTTTCACTTGGCTGTGATGACCATTTAACTATGATAGTATTTCACTACATTTTTTCGTTTACTTTTTTAAGAGATTATGGAGAAGTCTTTCAAAAGTCTTGAAACACTCTATTGACTTACCTAATCCAAGAACAAATCTTAGTTAAGACTTTTCTATTAGTGTATTCAGATTTAGTTCTATGGGATAAAGAGTGTGTTTTAAAGTTCTATTTTAAATTTTGTTATTCATGTGCTTAATATATTGTCTAATACAATACAACTTATTACACAAAATTATGCAATTTAGGGGTGCTGACTTTCTACTACGGCCTAAGTTGTATAGGAACTCATGGTCAAGATCAGGGCCTAAGCAATCTGGAAGCTTGGAAGGGCTGGAAAGAGCACTGAGATCTCAGTGCAACAGAAAATGGAAAAGTTCTATGAATACAATGTAGCGTACTAGGTAGTAACTTGGGTAGTTTTCTTTGGGCCGGTTTGTTCACTCTTCTGTGTCGCACTCCAGTGTACAATGTACATAAAATTTCTGAACATGTAGTTATTTTCTGAAACTATGGTCTTCTTTTTAGGATTTTAGTTGTTTTTTTATAATAGATAAAAACTTAGCATTATAGTGTTATGATCTTTTGTAACAGGAAACATGATGAGTTGAAAGTGCTTACTTTGTCAGTTTCAATCGAAAGTCAACAAGGAGATGCCATCGGTTCAGGTTATTTGATTTTAAGCAAAGGTAAGTTAAACAATTCCATACACTCCTATTTTCTTATTTACTTGAAAATTACTAGCTGCATAGGTCTTTCCAAACGTAGTAAACAGCTAATTCTTTTTATTTTATTTTGATTTAAAATTAAGCTAAACTTGCTCGATCTCTTAAGTTTAAACCGAGGTTTTGAATCAAAGAAAGAAACATTATGGTACTTCCAGAACACCTGTTTGCAGCTTAGCTTTTGCTCCTCTAAAACGGTGGTGTTCAAAAAAGGCGAGTTTTCTTGCACACTGCTTGAATGATAAGTGACAAAAAGACATATTTACAGTGCTTGCATATGTCACTCTAGAATTTTAAATGAACAGGGTTGGACGAGAAAAACTGATGACTACGGACTACTGCAAGCTCACATGGGTGCCTGCTCCTATTTTCTTTGTAAGTTTTTGTTGTTTATTCTGTAATAAGTGTGCGAATACTTGAAGTATAGTAACAGACCAGGTGGTTTGTCAACATAAATCACTATGGGTGTGGGTTTGAATATTTGATAACATGATAGAACGTAAATGGGTAGTGGTTACTTAATAAAGGTTCTTACTCCTTAATTTTCTTATATTAGCCCAAGTACTTGGAAAATAATCATGTATATCAGTTTGTAGCTGCATTAGTTTTGCATGTTTGCTACAATATATTCACTTTTATGTTGACAGCTGCCTTGCATCCGGTACTCGCATGGTAACGCGAACATCAAACAGCAGTTGTGGTTCATCTAGCATAAATTGATCTTCCTACAGGTTAGACCATAAACTTAAGCCTTTTAAAAAAATAGACTTTTCTTATGTTGTTTATTGAAGTATTACTAACATTTTGAAAAGTATTCATAAATGGTAGGCCAAATTAGATACTAAATAAGATCCCACAATATAAGTTGACTCTGTGGCCCAATGGATAAGGCACTAGTCCCCGAACCAGAGATTCTGGGTTCGATCCCCCGCAACAGTCATTTTTTTTATTTATCTTTATCATTGCAGAATACAATGGAACTGGTGAGCCAAATAGAGAGACTTGCTCGACGCACACAGTTTGGAGGCTTTCTTTTCTGTTATACTTCACGTGATTCCCACATCGACCTTCTTTTCTATTATATTTGATTCACTGGTAAGGTAATGCAGTAGGATCTTTATTTGAACATATATAGTGTTCTGAATGTTCTAAGTTGGTTACTTAATTAATGGTTGTTGCATTTTGGATTGATATGTGTTTGATAACAATTAACAAATGTTTCATAAAGTGAGAGTGTTTGTGCATAGCACAACATATGGATGAATTTCCTTCCTAAAAAAAAATCCATAAACCTTAAAAACTTGGATAAATGACACGGCAGTATAATCTTCTAAAAAAATACCAGTTTTTAACCTCATAATAACTTACGATAGCAAAATATGGCCAACTTCGACGAGTACAGCTACATGTTTGTTTGTATATGCTGATCACACCTGTCCTATGTAATGCATCTGAATTATGATCATTTTTTTGTTAATGAACAGGAAAAGCACCCAAAAATGACCGGAAATTCTCTTCATCTGGGAATAACGTTAACAAAGCTTTTCTACCACATATTCACTCATCCCAAATTTGTCGTAGGTAATGTTTTAAAACTATTTACCAAAGAGTTAAAAAGGCTAATAGAAGCTTATTATACGTTTAAAAACCTTGCTTATGGCTGTATTTTCGTTGCTATGAATCGATGCAAGTTTTGTGATTAACCTCAGCAGTTATGTGATAGACATATGTTAAGCAAGTTAGTAGCTTAGGGAATCACCAATTGTTGGGTCTTATTAGGCAGTGTTTGGAATCACTGAAAAAGGTTAATATCATTTATTACCTTCGTTAGCCACACTTTCTACTAAAATAAATACCTTGCAATGATCAACGGCGTGAAACAACGCCCCGCCGCAACGCGGCTGACCGGCGCCAAACTAGTTATGCATAACTTTAAGATACTAACACAAAAAATACTATTGCGGTGATTTTTGTGTCTTGTGTGTTTGTTTGTGCATATTTCATTTTATAGTTGAAAACTCGCTCAAAGTGACACCGTTTTTTAAACTTTTACAAAACATTGTTACGTCAAATTCATGTGTTTGTTTGTTTTTCTTTTTCCGTTTAACCTGTTCGCGTGCTTTTTCTTGTTTCTTAGAAAAAGAGATAATTGTGACGATGTCAAGCAAATTAATTTTTTCTAAAAGACACATGTGTTCAATGGACAGTTTAGGCGCATAGTAATGTTTGCTAAACACATGTTGTTTCACTCTTTGTAGTATGTAACCGATATCCTAAAAGACAAAGTCAAAAACATGTCCAACTAACAAAGAACCTACACTTGTAAAATTAGTTTCAAGAAACATAAGCAACTTCTTGAAATATATCAATGCACTACCTTTTTACATTAGGATACATATGTTTTACATGTGCTCATCCTAAATTCTGATATGTAAGTCAACTCTCATTAGCAAAACCTTAGTGCATAATTTACTCATTGATACAATAACACAACAAATTTTGCAAATTGATAAATAGGGTGAAGATGAACAGACTATCTCTCCTTCCATCTGAAGAGTATTCTCCTTAGCAAATGAATAAGTTAATTGGTTGGTACTGGCTGCGACGTTAAGGTAACATGGGTTGAGTATAAGCTCATGGATGTCTAATGTCTTGAACCTTCGTCATGCAATTGGGTTGTTCGCGCGCACACCGGATTCCTCTCACCAAAAGGATAAAAATGTTATGTCTTTATTGTACGATAGGGTAATTGAAAATTAATGTTGAAGTGGCAATTTTGACCCGTTTCCTTATATAGGGAAGAAAGGGCGGCTCGTATATGTTTATTTGATCCTAAGGCAAAGGTTGGTGATCGGAACATGGCGACATTCTAAAGAGTCACTAAGCCCTTTAGGAGTGTCACTAGAGGCTGCAACACTTGTGACAGATCTAAAGTGTCACTAGAGGATTTGTTTTTACAATTCTCAAAGGTCATGACTTTTTATTAAAGGGCACACCTCTTCATGGCGGTCATATAAACTGATTTTAGTCTTCTAATATATGGAGATGAAAATAAGATTCATATCAACAACACAAACTCAATAGGTCTTTATGTTTTTCTCTCTTTTTGTGCCTGAACATTGAGTGTGTTCTTGTCTTATCCCATATACGAATTTTGTTTAACCCAAGGCACCAAATATAATCAAAATATTGTATTCGGAAAATGAACTATACACGATTTAATAATTATCCAAACAATCTTATGATTATCAAAACTCTAATACCAACATCGTCTACCACATTCGTTTGCAGCCAAAGTGTCATAGTATTCCACAAACATGCTACTTGAGGCACATGAATCCGTCTAGAGTGTTTTCTTTGTTTTTGCAAGTGCTCACAACGAACAAAGTTCAGATGCAAATATAGAACTGAACAACCAACAGATTTACATGGGCAAAGGGTTAAAAAAAATAAAAATAGAGATGGGGTTGGCCACAACATTTTGTGTTCCTTTTTTGATGAAGTTTATAACAGAACTTGTGCTAAAACTAATTTCAAAAAGCAAATTATTACAATAATATTAACAATATAGAAGGTTATTCACATTTATTTTATTCTTTCTAAGGATATCTATCTATCTCTACCATATATAAAGAGAAAACAATATTTTTTTAAACTTAAAAATAAGTAAAGTGGTTTGACAAAAATGCCCTTAAAAATCCAATGTTTAAATTAGTGGTTCTAAATTTGAAATATTTCTTTCATTTACCACCAAATAAAAGTTGTTTTTGGTTTCTGAATTCGAAAATTTTGTTTAGTTGATACAATTTTGTTTTGGGTTTTTAAGTGTCACATGATTTGACCATTAATCAGTCGATCACGTTTGATTAAATTTCATATACAATGCACATATTCTATTATACATAACACAACTCTTTCCATCATCCAACATTTGCAAAAGAAGATAGAAAAAAGTTGTAGAAGAAAATGAATAAGGTTGATAGCATTATTAAAAATCTCTTAACCAAAATGAAACATTTTAAAAATTGTTATTTGAGTTGATTATCATATGTTATAACAACTTTTAATTAAAATTTTATTATTTTACGATGTATGGATAAATGTTACATGAAACACTTAACTACACTCTCGCAATTAAAAAAAAGAAAAAAAAGTATAACTGTTTGTCGCTACAAAATTCCGTCGCTATAGCCTAGTCTTCAAATAATAAGGGGGTCACTCTACCGATCTACCATTTTATTTAAAACTAACCATCTAGGTTCTGACAATTTTCACCTGTTAGAGAAAAAAATATAACACAAATCAAAGGGCATCAACAATGCAACTTAGAGAAATTCTTTTCCTTTCTCAAATTAGTTATTGCAAAGATTTTACCATTGAGGTGAAAGTTTTTATTAATTAGCAATGACTTGAGCTTCCCCAAGTCTTTGATGAATTGCTTGATCAAATGAACTCCTCACACAATTTAGATTTTTGATTATAAAAGTACGAAACAAAAGTTTAATAAAGACGTTCTTAAATTGTAGTGAATTTTATGATAATAAATAGAAGACAGTGAAGAAAAGAGATGTCAAAGAAAAAGTATTTCAAAAAGTTATTGCATTTCGGATAATATTAGGAACAGAACATGAAGGAAAGATAAGTCCATTATTGGTAGATCGAAAAGATACATTAGTGGAACAGAAACTTCAGATATACCTGCTTGGTGCCCCAGATGGATAGGGAATCTTGAGCTCCAGATGGATCAAAGAATTCCATCTTTTGTTGTTCCTGATATAGCACAATTAATAACTCGAATATACTTTTTATGATTTAATAAGAATCTTGAGCTCCAGATAGTGTGTTTTGAGGCCTTCTAGCTCGTTGCCACGCACTAACGAATTTCTCATAGTTTCCACAACAAAACAGATCTTTTAGCAACGTTTTACCCGGCCATTTTACTAACTCACCTGGAGGCCACAAAAGCAATTAAGTTCTTGAAAAACTTCCAAAGTTATTTTGTTTGATTCAAACAAAGATTTCTCATTCTAGTGTTTACTTCTGTGAAAGTGTATATAAGACCATAATCTAAACCTGGAATATAACACTTAAATGGTTGTACCGTATTTTAGTTCTTACTCCTATTGTGTTATAATAGGAGAATAAGTAAATAGAATACACATGGTGAAAGTACAAGTAATCTGGAAGAAGTTATAAATGGAAAAGAATCAAGAAAAGCAAATCAGATACCACAGCTCTTCTTTAAACTTTTGGCTCCAATGTGAATTCAAATCGCATCTATAATTCGGTATAACAATTTTGTCTCTTTGATGGATCATCGAGAATATATAACACTCACATGACTAAATGCATGTCTTGAGAAAGAATATAGCATTGCAGGTTGACATCGTACCTAAATTTTACTACTAATAAGGATTAAGTGGTAACAAACTTTAGTCCTCAAGTGATCACAAACCTTTAATTAATTGATATTCAAAATTCATAATCCAAGTGTGACTACACTCTAAATATCATCTTTACACTTGAGCGCGGAGATAAAACACATCACAAACCCCTCCAATGCTTAACTTGAGAATGAATATAATACACATGATCTATTGAATTCTT
>LBNU01012248.1:4218-39697 GCA_014162995.1 Artemisia annua
GTTATGTTTGAAAATTTGAAATATATAAATACATAAAATAAAAACTTGCGACTACGAATTGTATACGTTACGAAATAAACTTTATTGGGCCGAAAATATCCTAAACTAATAACACTTGATACATTTTGCTTCTTGGGCCTTTTTGCAACCCACGACCCAAATCAACCAACCCAAGTCTCCTTCCTTTCTCCTTGAACCCACCGAACCTTTAAGCCCATAAAACCCCACACCTTATTTATTTTGGAACCAGTATTGTGTAATTTCAAAAACATAACGCAACACAAAAAAAATAAAAACCCTAGCAAGGAGAAAAGTAGCGGCTGTATTTGTGTTCCTGGTATTCATTCGACAACAACAACTTAACAACGCTTCAAGGTTCTTGGGTATTGATCGTGATACATGTAAGGAAGAGTGTGTTTTGCTCGGTATCAGTTTTTCCTTGTTCTTCCTTGGCTCGTTTTTCCTCTCATACGACAAGGGTAAAACCTTTTGACTCATTATCATTTTCCTTGATTCAGTTTCGATCTAGATTAAATTATATACAAGGTTTACATGTTATTCTATATATATATGTGTGTGTGTGTGTGTGTGTGTGTGTGTTTGTTTATAAGGGTTCCACACAAAATAATATAAGAGAATGAGTTGATGTTATTTTTGTTGTTCTTCAAATCCAAAAGATAAAGAAAACAGTATGATCTACCTTTTGCTAAGTTTTATAATAACATGGTGTGCCTGTTTGTCCTATTTTTTTTTAACGAATAAAAAATAAAAGAGGTTGCATGGTTGTTTATGTTTTTTTTTTTTCGAATAAAGAACAAAATAGGGGATTGCATGTTTTTCTTTTCTTTGGTTTTGCTGTTTCGGATCAGTAATAAAAAGGGAGGGTCGAACTTAATTTTTTCTTTTTTTTTTTTTCTTTCTTTCTTGTTAACGCATGAAAATAAAAACGAGTGGGTGTGTTTGGTTTTGTAACTACGAAGGGTGTGTTTGTTTAGCATAAGGGTGCGTTTGTTTAATTGTTAGCATGGTGTGGTTGTTTGTTTTAAAAATATAACGAAGGGTGTCTTGTGTATACCAATGTCGGGTTATAAACAATTCTTTCATGATTTTATAAAAATCTTGGGTCGTCGCGGCATAAATAGTAATATCATGGGTACGATTTATAAATTATATAAAATGATAATGACAGGGTCCAAAATTATTATCTTGAAAAATTTATTTTTAATAAACTTTAAAATGATTTTATTTGACTTTTAATATTTAATTTTGATAAATTGCATTTTAGACCCTAAGCTTATAATATTAACATTTTAAAGCCTAACTATTATATTGGTCATTTTAAACCTTAAAAATTATTTAATCGTCAATAATAACTGTAGGACCTTGGATAACAACTTATTTCACAACTTATTCATTCTAATTCTAGAGAGAGAGTAGAGAGAGAGAGTGGAGACTTCATGAAAGATTAAGAACAATGTGTGTGTATTATTCCAATGAAGCACTCAACCTTCAAATGAAGGTTTACATACATAATATAGCACTAGGAATATTAGATTTAGGCTTTTACATGTTTAGCCCTTGAACTTCCTAGTTTCTTCTAACTTGAACATATAACTTTTGAAACGCTTTCTAATGCAACCTATTACATGATTTAAGACTTTAATGACCGACACTTTATATTATAAAAATACAAAGCTAACAATCTCCCCCTAAGTGTTGGTCATTGAAGGTTGCGTGACGTCTTCATCTTTGTCTTTAGCGATCAAAGCCGAGGGTTGGTTCAGTGGAAGAGGATGCGGCTGATGTTGGATTTTTGAGTGAGGAAGAGGACGTCGTCATTGACTACGATAATCTGCATTTGGCTTTTGACCCGGAGAAATCTCCGAAATTTAATTGTTAAACTTTTTATGTATGAACAATTTTTATTTTACTTTTAATTTGTTATGGGATTATTTTTTTTTATTTTTTTTTTAATTATATGAATTTTAACTTTCTTGCTTCATTAAACCAAAAAAAATGAAAAAAATTATCATATACATATTGTTATAATCAAAAAAATTATTGTTATACATATTGCTTCAAATGTGCATTTGTCGTTTGATCCGGAGAAATCTCCAAAATTTAATTGTTAAACTTTTTATATGTATGAACGGCTTTATTTTACTTTTGTTATATATGGATACCAATGTTTTTTTTTTTTTGGTTTATTATATATGAATTTTAACTTTCTTGCTTCATTAAAGCTTGATTAAGCTTGATTTTTCATCTATTCATTAAGCTTGATTTATGCCTAGCAACATTAATTTATGCCTAGCAGCATTAACTTATGCCTAGCAACATTAATTTTGAATGTGTTGCACTTATTTTGAATTTTTAGGGGCTAAAACTTTTGGTGTTTTGACAACCGCTTTTCCTTTCTCAGCACATTTTTCTTTTTCATTACAGTTGGACAAAGGTATTAGGGTGCGTTTGGCTCACAGTATGTTTTGAAAGGAATTGTAATCTGTCAAAGGAATTGTAATTTGAATGAATTGTAATTCAAAGAGTTGGAATGTGTTGTAATTGTAGTGTTGGAATTATAATTGATGTATTCTGTCACTTTGTTTGGTTGGATATCAACGTAATTGTAATTCAAAAAAAAGAAAAAACTTAATAATAATAATAATAATAATAATAATAATAATAATAATAATAATAATAATAATAATAATAAATAAATAAATAAATAAATAATAAATATTAACAATAAATAATAATACTAATAATAATAATATTAATATTAATATTTATTATTATTATTATTATTATTATTATTATTATTATTATTATTATTATTATTATAAAAATATAATAATTATTATTATTAAAATAATAAAAATATAAAAAAGTATTATTATTATTGTTATTATTATTTAATAATAATAATAAATTAATTATGATTATATTATTATTATTATTAAAATAATAAAAAAATTATAAATATTAATATAAATATTATTATAATTATTATATAAATATAATAAAAATAATAAATATATTATTATATAAATATTATTTTTTTAATATTTATTTTAAATATTTATTATTATTATATTATTAGTATTATATTTTTATTACTATTATTATTATATTATTATTATTATTATAATTATTATATTATATGATTATTATAATATTATTATAATAAATATTATTATTATATAAATATTAGTTTATAAATATTATTATAATAAATATTATTATTATTATTATATAAATATTATTATTTTAATATTTATATTAAATATTTATTATTATTATTATTATTATTATTATTATTATTATTATTATTACTACTACTACTACTACTACTACTACTACTACTACTATTATTATTATTATTATTATTATTATTATTATTATTATTATTATTATTATTATTTAAAAATAATAATAATAATAATAATAATAATAATAATAATAATAATAGTAATAATAATAATAATAATAATTCTGAATTACAACGTAATTCAAAACTTTCCATCCAACATCCTATGTAATCTGAATTCCCTCCTTTGATGTAATTGTAATGGCTGAATTACAATTACAATGCAAACCAAACAGTTTACGTAATGTAATCTGAATTACAATTCCCTCCATTCTGCCAAACAAACAGCCTACGTAATGTAATCAGATTACAATTACATCCAATTACGCCAGATTACGGCAAACCAAACGCCCCCTTAAAGTACTAATTCGGGAAAGTTACGAAATATAGAAACCTACTATTTTTGGAAACCTACTAATTATGAAAACTTACTAAAATTGGAAAGTCACTTAAAATAGAAAGTATACTAAAATGGGTAAACCTAATTATATGGGAACATTTAGTAACACGTGACTACTATATTCGTGTAGATCCGGCAACGAGGGCATAGTTGTTTCTTTGAGTGACCACCAGAAGTTATTTGTTGCTTTCGTCAAGGTACAGATATTCTGACCTTTTCACAGGTTTCTCATGAACTCTCTCTCATCTTAACTTGATTTGTGAACCTTGCTATGCTTCCCTTAAATTGTGAGCCTTTGACATTTGATCTGCCATTGTTATTTGAACCTTTGATCCGTGTGAACCTTTGCACCTTGGCTCTGAGGTTGATGTACTTCGGGGTATTGGGATTCTATTGGTATTTGTTTGAACCCTCATGGTATGATATGGACACAACTTGATTGTTAACCTTTTGTGACCTTAACCTTTGAACCTTTGTGAGACCTTGGATATTCTTTGGGATAATATAACGGGAGGTGAAATTTATTTTCTTAATTTTGACATAGAAACATTTAAAGGAGAAACTATTTTATAACGGCACTTTTAATATGATTTAAGACCACTTACCTATGGGATTTTATAAATTCATAAAGACCACTTTTGAAGAATATCTTATGAAAACCTTTCTTAAAGATCACTTTTATAAATGTCATCTTTTGGAAGATCTTTTCTAAATGAACCTTGTTATAAACCTTTTGAATAGGATTGTACTACGAACCTTTTTAAACAAGTGATGGGAACCTGCAAAATTGAACTTTTGTTTTAAACTCTCACTATGACCCTTTGATTTATGAACTATGGGACTTTGGAATTGGGATAGTGAACCTTGTGGATTGGGAACCTTGGCTTTGACCTATCCATTTTGACCGTTGGTATTACACCTTTGATGATCCTTTGATATTTGACCCTTTGACAATGATCCTTTGATATTTGACCCTTTGATAATGATACTTTGATATTTAACCCTTTGATAATGATCCTTTGATATTTGACCCTTTGATGATTAATCCTTTGATATTGACCTTTTGCTTTTGAACCTTTGATTTTGAACTCTGATTTTGAACTCTGAATCTTTGACCTGAACCTTTGCTATGCACCTTGGATTATGATATTTTGATTTGACCTAGACTTTGTTAATTGATTTGCCTTTGACCCTTTAGTATTATACCCGAGCATTTTGTTTCCTAGTCATGAAGGTAACATGACCGTGGCATTGATGCACCAATGTCATGACTCCAGTGTGGTCGAGTGATGTTCCACACCGTCCCTTTGTTTGATTTGCAGTTGGTTTGGGTAGGGGCGTATGGATGCATCCTAGATTTGATTTGTTTTGATTTGATTTGCTACTACATTTGGTTTGGTGACTGGTGCTGTGTGCAATACACACCTTTCACATTATTTGGGAGTTGATCACTCCATGGTTACTATGATTTGCTACTACATCTGGTTTGGTGACTGGTGCTGTGTGCAATACACGCCTTTCACATTATTTTGTGAGTTGATCACTCCATGGTTACTATACTGAAGACTTTGTTTTGTTTTGTTTTGGCTCGAGGTAGAATGCTAATATAATCTAATCTTTGTCTTATTCTTATCATCATTATTATACCTTTTGTTTTCCCCAATGCAACCTATGATATTCTTTGTTCCTTATCTTTTGTTTCGTTCATATATATCTGTTCACTGGGCTTTTTAAGCTCAGCCGCATTTCTTTTCCTGCGGCAGGTTTAGTAGGAAGCTGGGTTTGTGGATGAGAGATCTTATTTTGGAATTAGAAGACTTCACCCTGATTAGCTATTGGCTGGACTTAGAGATGATTAGAAGTATTTGACGTTGGGCTTAGTATATTGTTTTGGGCTTAGTCCTTTGTTGTTGCTCTTTTGTATTTGTTTAGTTCTCCTTGTAATCATTGTATACTTTGTTTTGGAAATGTATCTCCGTTTCGCTTGTGTTCTGATTTGACTCCAAAATGTTACACTTTAGCCCTTCTCGGGTTGGGGTGTTACAATTATGGTATCAGAGCTACAGGTTTGGATCGGCGGATGCAACGTCCGTAGAGCTTAGGCTATGACCTGTGAGTTTTGGACCATTAGTCTTCCACTGTAGGAACATAGGAAACCGCTTTGAGAACTTGTTTTAGGAATCCCCTATATGAACTTAAGTTTTGACCGGTAAGGAATGGGTAGACTTAAGAGTTGCTTATGTATCTTCGTTTCCGCATTACTCTGATTCGTGCCTTACGTTTAGCTATGCCTTTTTGGAATCATCCTTTTAGAGTTAGAGATCTTGCACCACTTAAGTTACCACTAGTAAGTTTGTAGGCATTTAAGATTGCATGTTAATGCATAACGCTATTTTGATTTTATCTTTGATCTCTGATCTGTTTGTTGATCCTTTTGACACCTCTTTGGGCATTCTGAGAATCTACATGGCGATGATGTGTTTGAAGCACTCTCTGTTCGTATCTTGCTTTTGGTAAATCCCCTGTAAACTTTCTGAAGTTATTTAATTTTGTTTTACTCTCTTTTCCATCTCTGAGAAGTCTGGTGGTGTTTAACCCCGAGCATGTGAATATTTCCTTCCCTTTGGAACGATAAAATCTGCTGTGTTAATCTGCCTTTCTTTGGAAAGTCAATTTCGATTTGATCCTGATATGAGAATTTGGTTGCTTGGGCATTCGAGATGCTGACGATTGTTCTGTTATGCCTCACCTTTGATGTATTGAACTATTTGAAAATCCTTCACCAGGATTCCCGATCATTAAACTTATGTTATCATCTTTGCTCTGGAGACTCGTACGTTACTTTCGCGGTTATGAAGTTCACTTACACCTATTTTGTCCTCCAAGAGATGAACATTTTCGTGTGAATTATGTTTTGGCACCCTAAAATTTCGGATATGATTCTTGTTGAACCACCAATTTTTCCCCACTAGAGGATGGAGCTATATAGAACCTGAAGATGACAGACAACGGTAACTACCTTGGAGAGTTGATCACTCCATGGTTACTATACTGAAGACTTTGTTTTGTTTTGTTTTGGCTCGAGGTAGAATGCTAATATAATCTAATCTTTGTCTTATTCTTATCATCATTATTATACCTTTTGTTTTCCCCAATGCAACCTATGATATTCTTTGTTCCTTATCTTTTGTTTCGTTTATATATATCTATTCACTGGGCTTTTTAAGCTCAGCCGCATTTCTTTTCCTGCGGCAGGTTTAGTAGGAAGCTGGGTTTGTGGATGAGAGATCTTATTTTGGACTTAGAAGACTTCACCCTAATTAGCTATTGGCTGGACTTAGAGATGATTAGAAGTATTTGACGTTGGGCTTAGTATATTGTTTTGGGCTTAGTCCTTTGTTTTTGCTCTTTTGTATTTTTTTAGTTCTCCTTGTAATCATTGTATACTTTGTTTTGGAAATGTATCTCCGTTTCGCTTGTGTTCTGATTTGACTCCATAATGTTACACTTTAGCCCTTCTCGGGTTGGGGTGTTACAAGAAGTATCCCTTGAACGTTTTGTTTTCTTTGAAGCATGATATGAAGATGATGAAGCCATTGCAGTTCCAAACAAAAATTGAATACGTAATGAAAAGATGAAAGAAGTTGGTTGTAATTCCTTTGTATTTATAGGCACACAAGAGTCGCTATGTCACAACGGTTTACAAAGTGTTACAACGGTTTACAGTTACTTTTTTACAGTTACACCGGTTCACAGTAATTTATGCCTAGCAGCATTAAGTTATGCCTAGCAGCATTAAGTTCTTTATTAATCAGGCCATAACAGTGTTGAAGTAAGTTTGCCAATTCAGGGAGTAAACACTGTCACAAACATAAATTTTACACAACTATTAACTAGATTAATACCATTATGTTTATTCTTACTATATTTTCTAACATTTGAAACCACTTACAATGCTTATTACCATTTAAAGTTTAAAAATAAAATTATAGAATGTTTAGGAGCGCGCATTTAATGTGTAAAATTAAAATGATTACAATTAGGCACGAGTAATTAGTGCATTTCACATGCTAATGTGACGTTAAACTTGGTAAATTGCAATAATATTTAATGTTGAGACTTTCAAAATTCCCTAGGCGTATAGT
Organism: Artemisia annua; assembly: GCA_014162995.1. Classification (NCBI taxonomy): domain Eukaryota; kingdom Viridiplantae; phylum Streptophyta; class Magnoliopsida; order Asterales; family Asteraceae; genus Artemisia; species Artemisia annua. The sequence continues at coordinate 12,131 of LBNU01012248.1, forward strand.
ATGTCGCATCCCTTTTTAAGGCCATCACTTAGCTTTTCAACACACACTTTTTAAAACAATCTAAGATCGAAGTTATGGCTGGAAACAAGAAAAGGTGCATTTCATCAAAGAAGAAGCGTTCAAAGTAAGTACTACTAATTAAACTTTTGTACACGTAAACATTCAAAGTTTGTAAAGATGTTATGTACGTACATGTTGACTTGGTTTTTTTTTCTAGTAGAAGTTAGTTAATCCATAATAATTTTGGTGTATTAAGCTTTTATGAATTTATAAAAATGGTTATCAATTGGTAGCTTTAGGTAATCAGTTATGAAATTGTGTTAGTTTACTACGTAGTTGTTTGAATGTTTTATTCCTTATATTTGTTATCTTCCTAGTACATAAGATCCGTGAAAAAAACCTAGCTTTACTCACCCAGCATTCAAAACTTACATCATAATATACCAAAAGGATAATCTTTAATGTTAGAATGTAACATTATTATATCGAAAATTTTCGGCCCCCCCAATCAAGACGGTCAAAAGGATAATCTGTAAATTTATCAAAAGGATAATCTGTATAAATTTATCAAAATGATAATCTTTAATGTTAGAATGTTACATTATATACATCATATAATTAAGAATACCAAATTAAAAGGATAATCTGTAAATTTATCATCTAATGCTTATTTGATTTCAGGAAACCAGAGAAGGTATTTAACATTGAAGAGTGGTATGAGTCGTGGAGTTCTCGAAGAAACAAGGCAAGACGCAAAGCAAGTTTGCTTCAAATTAAGAAAGATGAGAAGGAATACAAGCGATCAAAGCCGAGGGTTGGTTCAGTGGAAGAGGATGCGGCTGATGTTGGATTTTTGAGTGAGGAAGAGGACGTCGTCATTGACTACGATAATCTGCATTTGGCTTTTGACCCGGAGAAATCTCCGAAATTTAATTGTTAAACTTTTTATGTATGAACAATTTTTAATTTACTTTTAATTTGTTATGGGATTGTTTTTTTTTTTTTTAATTATATGAATTTTAACTTTCTTGCTTCATTAAACCAAAAAAAATGAAAAAATTATCATATACATATTGTTATAATCAAAAAAATTATGTTAGTCTAGAATTATGCCTAGCAAAAAAATTAAGTTTGCTTCAAATGTGCATTTGTCGTTTGATCCGGAGAAATCTCCGAAATTTAATTGTTAAACTTTTTATATGTATGAACTGCTTTATTTTTCTTTTGTTATATATGGATACCAATGTTTTTTTTTTGGTTTATTATATATGAATTTTAACTTTCTTGCTTCATTAAAGCTTGATTAAGCTTGATTTTTCATCTATTCATTAAGCTTGATTTATGCCTAGCAACATTAATTTATGCCTAGCAGCATTAACTTATGCCTAGCAACATTAATTTTGAATGTGTTGCACTTATTTTGAATTTTCGTTACACTTAAATATCACATTTTGCTATAAATAATAGTCACATAAATATCACAATGTGACTATTTTGAATGTATTGCACATATAATACCCTTATAATGTGGCAATAAACATAATTTAAATACACATTTGTGATATGGTGTGACTATTGTAAAGCATATAGTCACATGATCATGCTACAATTAAATGTGACTATACACATTAGGTTGTGGCAAGCAAACACACACTAAACTTTAGACACACATATTTACTTACGTGACCATATGTATCGAATTTTCGTTACACTTAATCATGTTTCTATGGTTTCGTGTGACCATATATGACATTTGGTCACACTCTTCAAGTGTGTGACATATATATTTGTCACTATTAAATGCATATCGTGACTAACGCTTCAAACTTACTTTTTAGTTGTCACACATTTCAAACGCTATGTGGCTAAATATTCAGCAAAGAATAGCAGTCACGTTTAAATAATGTGTGACAAACTTGACTATATAATTTAGTCACATACACAATTACTTCATGTGACCATATATCTATTTTGGTCACACTCTTCAATTGTGTGACATATATTGTCACATATGTATATCTATAGTGTGACTAATGTTTCGAGCTCATTTGTATCTGTCACACGTCTCGAATTAAAAGTGACTAAATAATCCAATTTTTTTTTCCAGTTACCTCTAGTCACATAAATATTCATATGTGTGACAATAGAATTCCGAAATGGTCACACAAGTCGGATCAAGTGTGGCTGTTCATTTTATTCTGGTACATTTAGTCACGTATAAATGTTACAGTGTGACATTTCAAAATCGACCATGCATGACCAATAGAACTTTTTGTACTAGTGTCCACTATACACGCAGCAATTAAGTTTCAAACAGCCTACGGTATTGGAACTGTGCTTTCTAGTTATAACAAAAGAAAGACGCAAGATAATTGAAAAAAGATTAAGGAGAGTCCCCAAGACCCTCCTAAGGTTATTTTAAGATGCGGAGATGCTGAAGAGCGTGTTGTGATAAATGAGCTTTACCCGGAGCAAACAGTGGTTATTGGAAAGCAACTCCCCGTTACCTTCAAGGCAAAACTGGCGAAGTTCTTAAGAGACAACAAGCATGTCTTCGCATGGGCATATTCCGACATGATAGGGGTTCTGAGAAATCTCATGATTAATGGCAAACCCTTCGGCACAGAGCATAAGCTCAATGAGTACAAACACATTGAACCTATCAAACAGAAGCATCGGAGCTTGGCACCCGAACGGAACGCAGCGGGCTGTAAGGAAGTGGACGAACTCGTGCAGGCAGGTAGTTGCAAACCAAATTAAAGGATCTTACGAGGCGAGGCAGCCTACCATCAAGCAATACTTAGACAAAGCTAAGGAAATCCTAAACGGATTCGCATCTTACACGATTGAGCATGTCCAAAGGAACCAAAACAAGAAAGCAGACGCGTTGAGCAAGTTAGCTTCGATGGCTTTTGCTCACCTAACTAAGGAGGTCCTGGTCGAAGTGCTAGCAGAAAAGTCCATTCAGAGGAAGGAAGTGTCGGACGTTATATTCGAAGAAGGGGATAATTGGATGACTCCGATCAGGGAATACCTGATAAGTGGATTCCTACCAGAAGTTCCGAAGTTGGCAAGAAAGGTCAGAATCAAGGCTCCACAATATAGGCTTATAGGGGACAACTTATACAGGAGATCTTTCCTCTCCCCTTGGCTTCGTTGTGTAGGACCGAGGCAAGCTTCGAATAGAATATACGAGGTCCATGAAGGATCTTGTAGCCTACACGCAGGACCTCGATCCATTGTCTCGAAGATAATAAAGCTGGGATATTATTGGCCATCAATGCACAGGGATGCAGCAGACATAATACACAAATGTTAAGCGTGCCAAATTCACTCGAATGTTCCCAGACTTCCGAAGCAGGATATGACCTCCGTCACCTCTGCATGGCCCTTTTCCCAATGGGGCATCGACATCGTTGGGCCTCTACCAGTGGCACCAAGAGGAGTAAATTTCTTGGTGGTTGCCATAGACTACTTTAATAAATGGGTGGAGGCCAAACCTTTGGCATTGGTGACAGGCAGACATATGGAAAAATTGTATGGGAACACATCATCTGTCGCTTCGGAGTACCTCACATCATTATCTCCGATAACAAAATGCAGTTCGCCGAAGGAGTGTTTCCCACCTTTTGCAAAGGTTTGAAAATCAAGCAATCATTCACATCCGTATATCACCCTCAAGGCAACGGTCAAGTGGAGGTCACCAACAGAGATATCATTAATGGAATCGAACGAAGACTGGGTCGAAGTCACCAGGGATGGGTAGACGTGCTTCCACAGGTTCTTTGGGGTCATAGGACGCACCCTAAGTCAAGTCATGGGGAAACACCTTTCAGCCTCACCTATGGAACAGAAGCAGTCATTCCCTCAGAAATAAGCGTTGAAACGAAACGTGTTATGAACTTTGAAACCTCCGCAAATGAGGAAAGACTTCGAGAAAACCTAGACTTGCTCGAAGAAAGAAGGGAGATAGCCTCTATCAGAGAGGCTATGTACAAGCAAAAGTTCGAAATGTACTATAACAGCAGAGTTCGACCTTCGACTTTTAAACCCGAAGAGTATGTTCTTCGTCTCAATAGCGCAAGCAAAGCCGAGTATCAAGGCAAGCTGGGACCTACATGGGAAGGACCCTATGTAATAGCTAAAGCCTACGGTAATGGAGCCTATAATCTCGCAACACTTTTTGGTGATGAGGTCGATAGTACATGGAATGGTACTAACCTCAGTAAGTTTTACATATAAGAATTACGGCTTTCAAAGCATTTTGTTTATTTAAAATCCTTGCATTGCATTCTTCTCAATTTGGGGAACGAAGCATTAATGGTAGGTGTCCTAGTGTTCATTTCTTAAAATGATGTAATCCTCCCTACCCAATTAATGATATAATATCCTCCTTCGAATCTTCTGTTTCGCATAACAAAGATTTATTCAGCCAAGTACTTTAAGTTTCAATGTTCGAAGGATGTATCAAGACATTCTTCTCTTGTATAATATAAATAAACCATCCGTCACAATTCACATTAACTTTCCTAAGAGCCTCCGTCAGCAGTCAAATTATACGATTGTTAAAAATCTTGGTTCAAAGTACACATAATAAGGATATTTTCCCAGCGAAACCTTAGGTTGTACGCTAACATTAACAAACAATGTTATGAGAAGAAAATATGATAACAAGTGTGAAATTAAATTGCGAAAAGATCCAACTAACCATTGTCATACAAAACACAAAGGTAATATAAACATTATTCACGAGTACACACCACCCTCGGGGTTAACTCAATGCCCACATGGCAGCCTTCAAACATTTTTGGAGCAATTTGGATCTTCATGAGGCAAAGGAGAGGGGGGCTTCGGGAGCGAAGTCTTCTTACTTGGGGATGGTGGTCGGATCCTTCGAGGCTTTTTTGAAAGAATCTCCGTAACAGAGGCCAAGGGATCAATGGTTGCTTCACTAAGGAACGGAAACTCTGCCAATGCCAGAACATTGCTCATGTGATCATACTCCCTTTCATGGGAGGGACGGTAGTATTTTACCTTCGACAGTATCACAGGCTCTCCGGTCGCAGCTATTTGCTTCAAGGTTTTACATTTACCATGGTAAATTGCAGCGTTTACCAAATCTGCTATAGCTTTTCCAACCTCATCACTATGGTATAATTCCATGGCAATGTATGGGACAACCTTGGATACAACTTCGACCCTTTCCTCTTGCAGACCTTGACAACGCATGACCAAACCACTTACTTCCTCTTTGAGTTTACCCTCCTGCGTCAGTAGCCTACTTTTTTCGGCTTCAAGACCCTCACACTTAGACTCAAGTGCTTTAACCCTCTCTTGTAAACCAATCAGCTTTGACCCCTCCAATTTGAGTTTCCCACACTCAACTTGCGCTTTTTTAAGTTGACTGGCAAGCTTCATAGTGTTCACTCGAAGGCCCTACACAACTGGGTTCTTTTCAAGATCCTTCGCGGCCTGGTCACATTTTGCCTCCGACTTAGCTTATTCCAATTCCTTGCTCTTCTCCCTAGCCAAAACAATGCTCAACTCTTCCTTAGCATTCTTTACAGTTTGAATCAACTCCCTTATCCGGGTGTTGAGATAGTTGTCAAGAATGGCTTGCTGAGTATAGCTCTTGTCATGAAGGTCGCACAACCTCTCAAGAGATATATCGTCGAGCGCCCGCTTCCAACCAGCTGGGGTAACGCCTTCGACCAATCGATGGAAAGCAAAGGAGTTTGGCAATTCTTTGGTATTGGATAACCCTACATAATATTTGGCAATTAGATAAGGNCCTTATCCGGGTGTTGAGATAGTTGTCAAGAATGGCTTGCTGAGTATAGCTCTTGTCATGAAGGTCGCACAACCTCTCAAGAGATATATCGTCGAGCGCCCGCTTCCAACCAGCTGGGGTAACGCCTTCGACCAATCGATGGAAAGCAAAGGAGTTTGGCAATTCTTTGGTATTGGATAACCCTACATAATATTTGGCAATTAGATAAGGGCTAATATAAAAATCTGAGGTTCTTATTAGATTCTTTCTTACCATGAATGTCTTCATCTTCGACATCCTCCGAAGCCACAGAAGCAATTGCTTTGTCACGAGATTCTTTTTGTTTCACAAACCTGGAGGCAGGGAGGGGAATGTCTGGTTTCCTTTTTAAAGGAGTCTTCACAGCCTTTGCAGAGGTTCCTTTCCTCTCGCGTACCCTACTACCTATTCTAGAGGAGCTAGCGGCAACGGTCTGGTCTTCATTGACAGGATACTCATCCGAATCAGCGGTATCCTCAACAATAAGGGGATTTTCCTCTGTGTTTAGAGGAACCAATGCCGCAGCCTCTTCTTCAACGACGAAGGCATCCATGTTATTGTCGTTAACAGAAACGGAGGGGGAACCAGTCCCGTAGCTAAAATCCGTCGCCTCCCTAGGAAGAAAGCTAACCTCTTTTGCACCACCGGAAACGACAAAGTTTCGGAAGGCCATCTCTGCAAAAGAAAAGAGAACATAAATATAATTAGATGAATTATTTATTCTATTCAATAAATATGTTTACATACTCTTTCCTTCACACTCTATCTCAGGCTCTAACGGAGACCCATCCCAATGATCAACGATGCCCGCCATATATAAAATGGGCTCTGGAAAGGTTTGTACATTCACAGGATAGCGTGCAAGATGCTGGTAAAGTGGATCATTGCGAACATTGGCCGGCAATTGATCATTAAATTTCTTGCGATCAAATTGATAGGATTCATCTAAAAGAGCTGGATATTGTGGAGGTATGATTGTACTTTGAACAAAAAAGAATTTCCCTTTCCAGTTGGTAATATTCGTGAATGGTTTTGTAAATAAGACGGGAACATCTGATTGTCCCCTCTTAGAAAGAGTTAATCAAGCACCACCAGGGCACAAATTGAGGAAACCTCGTAGCACGGTCAGGTTTGGCTCATAACCGTACGCTCTACACATTACTATGTAGGTAGTAAGTTTGGCCAGGCAGAAGGGGTTAAATCTTGATATATTCACCTTGTAATATTGTAACAACTCCAAGAACAGGGGATGGACGGGTATTCTTAAGTTTGACCGAGTGAAAGCATGGGTGTACAGACCAACATACCCTTTAGGGGCATCGTAAATGCTTTGGTCTTTGGTAGGGAGAATTACTTTGTATTGTGGGGGTATAGGATGCGCTTTTAGGAAAGTGACTAACACTTCCCTAGAAAGGTTGCATTTTTGTTGCCTAATAATACGTTTGGCATCCATGGCGCGCGGCAATATATGAAGTATTAAATAAAGATTGAAAANCCTTGTAATATTGTAACAACTCCAAGAACAGGGGATGGACGGGTATTCTTAAGTTTGACCGAGTGAAAGCATGGGTGTACAGACCAACATACCCTTTAGGGGCATCGTAAATGCTTTGGTCTTTGGTAGGGAGAATTACTTTGTATTGTGGGGGTATAGGATGCGCTTTTAGGAAAGTGACTAACACTTCCCTAGAAAGGTTGCATTTTTGTTGCCTAATAATACGTTTGGCATCCATGGCGCGCGGCAATATATGAAGTATTAAATAAAGATTGAAAAAGGATGTTACCTTTTGCTCGAAACAGTAAAACAACTGTGTGTAAATTGTGGAGGCGTGAATGAAGGTAATTAGGGTTTTCGAGTTTATGTGTATTTATAGGGCCATATGCATTTATTGACTGTCACGCACGCGTTATGATAAATGCTATGTTTCTAGACTCTAAATGAACATTTAAATTTTGAATGGACGTTTGGGGTTTCCGATAAATATGCCGTTGTAGTTGTAACACTATGAGATAGGCGCATTTAATGTATATTTGAATTTCAAAACATGTTTCCCTCTTTTATCGATTTTGAAAGACTATGGAAATGGTGTGGAAATAGGATAGAGTCGTAAGCAATATACCTTCGTACATGTACATCACTTTCGACTGGGGGGCTTGATAATGTACCCTCCGAACAGGTCGAAGGACTTCCCTTCGGGCCCGCTCGTAACCTACATAATCGAAGGCTCCAACTAGCCTCCTAAATTCATTCCAAGGGCGTAAAACTAATCACTTATGATTTAGTTACCAGCTGGGAATTCGCCAAACGAAGGAATAAGCCCTTCGGGGTATTCTTCAATCAACATAAGGCGGAAAGAGGGCAAGACCAAGTCTTACCCACGTCCCCCGTCTTATCCATGATCCCTCTTCTTCCTTAACTCTCCCGTTAATTCAGGAAGAGTGGACACTAAACCCTAACGGTTAACCATAAAATCATGGGACACCCCCATGATCTCCTACAAACGTGGAAACACTCCCCAAGCTATTTTCTTCCCTATAAATAGTCTTGGACGAGTTTCAGTTCTGGTATGCAATATTAACAACTCTAATTTACTACACATTCACTAAACTTTTCATACCAAATATTTATTCACACGCCGGAGGTAGTTCGCAGGGCCCAACCCCTGCGCAATCACTTAACGTAGTGTCTTTGTATTTCTTATTTTCAGGTTAGACACAAGCTTGGCTCAACCACAACATCCCCTATATCCTTTGATCACCATCGAAGGCCTGGTCGTGCAAATTATTGTACAATCAGTTATCATTCAATCAAGTTAGAGTACTTAAAATGTCAATTATATAAGATTAGGGTTTAAAAGTGTCATTCTAGTAAAGTTTAGGGTTTATTGTGATAATGATCAAATCAGTAACTTTTGCTTATCATGTAGTTTATTCGAATCTTTTTTTTTGGATGGCAATTGTGGCTACATGGCCCCTAGCCTAGAAGGCGTAGCGAGCCCACACAACTAGGTTAGGTCCAGCCCAAAAGGCAATGGCACCCTTCCCTTTACGCACGCGGGAGGAAACCCCTATCGCCCTAGACAAGACTTGAACTTGATACCTTGCCTAGGAGGGTAAAACCTCCATAGGCCCATTGGTTTAGTTTATTCGAATCTATATAATAGTATATGCATGCATCTTCCACGTAAACCATGCATTGTTTGTTTTGAATTTCCATTAATAGGTTAATTCTAACGAGTATTAAAGGTAAATTTTTGCTTTTTGCATGTATATCATTACATAAGTGACTCTCTAGACCTACTCACGTATCCACACAAGCTAAATATCTTTACCCACACATCCTATAAACTCCTGGTATGTCAAGCATAGGATCACAACAACACCACACTAAGTAAATTACTAATCTAACACACTAAACTCATCACACAACCCTAATCTAACACTAATTAAACCCTAATCAAGCCTATATGTTTACAAAACCTTAATTGCTTATCTGAACTAGTTTGAAAGTGTTCAAGGCTTATGTATAAGTTACCTTAGTATCATTAGGATACCTTAGAACCCTTAGACCCTAGTACAACCCCTTAGAGCTTAGGTACAAGTCTCTTAAGCACAAAACCATAACTAGGTTATAACTTCCCGGAAACTAGGTCAAACCTTCCCAAAACATTCCCATAAGCTACCACCAATTAGTATAAGCTTCTTAGGACATAGGATTAGTCACTAAACACTCATAGGACCCTAATGTAGGTACTAAACCCTAAGCTAGACCCTAATCTCTCACTAACCCTCATTCCTTCCCAAATCACACCTTCACTTCTTTTCACCCCAAACATTATATAGTTAGTGATTGTACTAGGACCCTTGTAGCCTTAGATGTCGAAAGGTAGAAGCCTTGAGGCCTTGTCGAGTTATTTTCACACTGAGAAAACCCTAGACCTAGTAAAACCCTCGTTAGCCCTCCCTTTGGTCACGTAAGCTTCTAATCTAGTTTCTTTTACTTTAGATCAGTCCTAGGATAATTATTAGATGCCTTAGATCCCTTAGAACCCCTTGCCTAAGCCTTGACCGCTAGGACTAGCTTGTTATCTTTTAAAAACCCTAAAATGAGTCGAATTGCTATTTTTATACTATAAACCCTTTTCATAAGCTATAAGCTAGTTTAGGCAACTTAGTTAAGCTTATATTAGTAAAACATAAGCTAGAAAACCCTTTTGTTTCATAAAAATATACTTTGCATGGAATTAGGACTAGTTTTGCAAAACTTTCCATGCATAGGGGTATATATGGTAACTTTCCAAAAAAATTAAGTCTAGGGACTATTTTTGACATTTCTTAGAAGTTATAAGTATAAGGACCCTTTTTACAAAGTTATATAACCTTAGGATAAAAAGTTGAAAAGTTATAAACTTTTAAGGACTAGTTTTGCAAAAGTTATAGAGTTAAGGGTATAAATAGTAAATTTTGAAAACTTATAAGTCCAAGGGTCATTCCTACCATTTTCTCAAAATATAGAAGTATAGGGACTAAAAATGTGAAGTTTAGATAGTTATAAACTTAAGTAATATAAGTATTATAAGTATAGGGTAGATTTTGTAAATATATTAAACTTGAAGGTTATAAAGTAAACTATTTTCATATATATAGCAAACCTATTTTAAAGTTAGAAGTATAACACAATACTAGGTAGCTTAATGTGAGGAGTACTATGTGGATATTTCGTTTTGACGAGTCTGTTGGGTTTACGATTTAAAGTGTCCTGGCTCCTCAAACGATTATTGCATATACTTCTGAATTATGATGGCCCGAATGGTGTTATATTATAACAAAACTCTAATAACAATATAACTCAATAGTAAGGAACTTCGTGTGAGGAGTTATATACTTCTGAATTATGATGGTGCGAACAGTATTATGTTGGCAGCATAATACAATAGTAGGGAGCTTAATATGAGGAGTTATACTTCTGGATTATGATGGCCTGAACGGTGTTATATTATATCTAAGAATCCTAAGATAAAACACTTAATAAACATAAAAAAAAACAACTAGAGCTTGACATGCCTCCACAACAATAATAGACTTCAAGATACGTGAGTAAGCAGTCTAGACCTCTAGTCACTTTGACATCAATCACATAGCCTTAAGCCCAGGTGAGTTTTCATAGCCTCACACCTTTTAAACGCTTTCTAAATGTTTTACAAACCCTGTGAGGGGGATACATGCTACTTGCTTTAAAAACCGAATACAAGTCTTTTTCTTTGGTTGTTGCACAAGTGATACTATCTGCCACCATTACATAACTAAAATTCATGAGCCATAATCACTTGTGGGTTTTACACAAGTGAACGCGAGTATAGTTGATAGATCTATTGGAGTTTGACACCTCCCGTTGGTTTACCTCAGCCGGGTAACCAATAAGTACTATACTTGAAACCTCTAAGGATTAACTTTGGCAAGTTATCCTTCTTGTCCCCTCATGGTTGGGTCTGCAGCCCCCATGACCCGGACTGTTAACGTGCGGTTTCATGAGCTTAGTGCAACATACCCCACTCTTGATAATTGTGCATGCATCACAATTATCACACACACACACACACAACATTTTCCCAAATGGGTGTAACAACTGAACCCAGGGAACTTGTATTCACCCACACCCTAAACCTATGACTCTCACTCAACCTAGTGTTGACTTTTAAGCATGTATCCTAGGTAACGAAGCTCTGTGGAAATTATGGCATGGAGTAGCACAAAGCTTGCAGGATTTTTCACTCAGTTATCATTCAAGTTTCATAACAAACTTAGATTTTGGGGACCTCCTCTTATAAAACTCTGATGATTTTATTGAATGGTAACTCATTCTATAAAAACGTCTCTTTTTGAGTCGTTTTCTATTACTGTAACTGTGATTCCATGAAGTAATACCCCAACCCTAAATCCGCTGCGAAACGTGAAAAATGGGGATGTTACACGTTATTTTTTTGAGTCGACATCTATGGTTTCTTAGTCTCGTTCAATATAAGTCGAATACAAAGTCGATCTATTCTCGTTTATAGAACACGTCATGTTCGATTTAAAAGTCAAACAAAAATCCTTTTCGAAACATCAAATCGTTAGTCCCTTTATCCCATACGAATAAAACAAGTCTTGGATTACGTTTAAATCTATTCGAAAATTAATAATAAAGTCAGGGTTCTCTTTATTTTTACAACAAACCATTTCGAAGCCGTGATTAATTTTAAAACGTTAAGTAAATCAAATGTTCCAATCTCGTTTAGTATAAGTCGAATATCAATTATCTTAGAACAGATCAAACACGTAAATTCCTTTTAGCCATTCGAACAATCATGGGTCTCTTTTAGTCTATTTAGGCCATACGAAAATTAAGTATTATGTTCTCATTTTATTATAGTCGAACAAACAACCCTTTTATCTCTTGTTTTGTCGAGACATCAAAATCAAAATAAACGTAGCAAAGCAATACAAACACACGTATATGTTTTATGGTTAATTATTGAAAATACAGTCGACACGTATCTAATACCAATTCACAATTTTATGTAGCATCAAATATTATTACTCACATCCTGGTTTTAACGAGACAATTAAATAACCAAATGACATGATAATAGTGATCATAATACATTTCTTGATTCTATACTGTGGTGACACATTTTTATTAGAAATCATATTATAATATGAAAAATGGTGCTACAAGTAACTCATACATGCAATGTGTATTTTCATGCAACATTCTCATATATATTCGAATATTTAGTGAGACAATTTCCTTTCATTCTATCTTAAGTCCATGCAATCTGTTATATCATTAGAACATGTACGTATGTATATATTGTTTTAACGAGATAAGGAGGATAGATCACGAATTACCTCAAGGCTAAACGAAACTATAATGCATCAGCGAACAAGATCAACGGACCGCGCCTCGAACACCAAACTTAGAGTCGGATTACACGAAAGGAACAAGGACAAAAGAGATAGTTGCGATCGAACCAAGCTACGCGTATCATAATAACCTTCGAACTAAACATTCCACGATCAAATCCTTTTTCTTCAAACTTCTTGTCGTGTCTTGTTTATCAAAATGGATCAGTTTGTAAATTGTTGTTTGTTCTTGACTTGGGTATATGCTTGGTTTATGGAAATGGTGTGTGTGTTTATCTCTATGCGTACATATGGGGAAATACCGAAATAATGGGAGAAGTGAGGTTGAGAGAATATATGTTTTAATTGTGTTGGTAATGTCGTGTGATATGGTGAGGAAAAGAAGAAAATGTGTGGTGTATAAAAGGAAAGGAATTATGGCTGATTATTGTGATTTATTTCGGGAATAAGTCTTCATAGTTATCTTTATCTTTTGCAATATCATGAACCTAGGCCGAAATTTTGTGTAGTGACATCACATGGGTCGATTTTATTAAGTTGTGATTAGGAGGATTTTTTACTTAATATAACGTAAGGTTTAATAATATTAGTGATTTAGGTAACTTAGGTTTTAATTACTTATCATATATCATATAGCTTAAGTATAAATCATTTTGTGGAAAACTAGAAGGGGGTTGAATAGTTTTACGTCCGTTTTAAAATTTATGAAAACAAGTTTGTTTTAAAAACTTCGATTCTAGTTTATGTGAATTCAAGACTTGCACTATATGAACAAATATATATTACTAACTAACTAGGCTACTATAGTATAAGTAAATAAGTAATGAATGAGAAGAGTTAGAAAGATCAAACCACAACACAAGGATTTATAGTGGTTCGGCTACAAGGACACCTTCCTTGTTCCTACTCCACTCCCCGAGTCACCTACTCGAGAGTTTTCTTCACTATGTCAACAAACTCCCTTTTGGCGGAGAAACCTTACACAACTTTCGCTTACACCGGCTTAACGACACAAAGCTAGATGTCGGGTTCTAATTCTAGCTAGAACCAATCTCACAACACAACACAACTTCTTCACAACTTGAGCACACCACGACTTCGTCACAACTTCACACCACTACACTACTTCTTCTTCTCCCTACACAACTTCTACTTCTCTCTACACTACTTATTACAAGCACAACACAACTATACAAATAATGTACACAATATACAAACCTACACTACAATAGTTCTTGAGATTTGTTTGTTGAAGGAGTATTTTTCTTTTGCACTTTGAATGAGGATGGATGTGAAGGGATTGAATCACTTGAAACAAGGATTAGTAATCTAATGATCAAAGGGTTTTGGAGGATGTTTAGAGAGATTTGAGATCTAAAATTTTCGTGCAAAAGGTGAGGAAAAATACCAGATTTAAGGTGGTATTTATAGGGAAAAATTCTGACAAAATCTGACACAGGAGCGTGGCCGGTCCCCTTAATTCATGGCCGGTCCCCTTAAAATTAAGGGGACCGCCCCTTATAATTAAGGGGGCCGCCCAGCTGTCATGGCCAGATTTTCTTGTCTTTAGTGGGGAAAGTTTATTTGGTGAAAAACTAACTGATTTTGGTTAAAAATTTGAATTCATATATTTAGTATGATTAAAACATTTTTCTTTATTACCACAATTGTTTTTCAAAAATATATAATATGTTTATATTATTAAATAAACTTTGTAGTAATTAATTAAATACCCCTTTGATCATGAGATGTATTAAGCACTTGTTTATTCATACCTTAAGTGATTAAGTTCGATATAATGAAATAAACTAGTTTAATACTTGTTTACGTAGTAATCTTACGTTTATTGATTTTACATTTTGTGATCATCAAAACGTAGAGATATCGAAAAATATAAATAACGTTTTTATGCATTATTTATGTCAACACATTTCACAACTTATGTTAAAATTATTATCCGTTCTTCAAAAGTTTAAAATCATAGGGGTGTTTTGGGTATTTTACAAGTTCAAAAATTCAGGGTTTTACAATTCTTCTCCTTTAAAAAGAAAATTTTCGTCCTCGAAAATTGAAGTCACAAAGTTAGACGGAGTCGTAGCAAATCACAAAAGAATGTCACAGTTGATCCTTACGCTCGGGGAGGTTCTTCCAAAAGAAATCTTCACAAATAGAATGTTTTCTTATGACTCGATCCAAACAAATAGGAGAGCCTCGGGTTCTCCACAGAAAACAAATCATAACAAATCTGATCCAATGAGTACGAATTGAACATGAAATAGATGATAGTCGAAATCTCATAGAGAGATACATGAACATCATATAAATATAGAATAAATACGGAAGTAATGCTAGATGGTAGAAATTTCACATGTACAATCAGGTTCTGGACGAACTAAGAACCTTGCTAACAACCACAGAAGCATATATCGAATTATCAGACATACCGAGAGTTTCCTAAAGAGGTTGGTAACGTATTCGTACTGACGATTAACTAAGCATACATCGGAGTATCGAATCGTATCAGAATGTAAAATGAGATAGATAGGATAACCGCACGGATAAGAATGAATCTAAGGATTAACGTATCATGAACCAAATCTTACATATATGCCAAAATGGCATAACTCTTCTATACGGAACATTATACCGGATACACAAATTCCTGGTCTAAAGTTTCAGAATTTCTCTTACACAATGATAACTAATCCATTAGTCATTGTAATCGACTCCGAACATTCAATAAGCAGCTTCCCGACTTAATTCAACCAGATGGTGTTCTACATCTCCGTTCATACAAAATCTGAAGGGAAAACCCTTGTCACATGCATGACATAAATCTTAATGAGCAAACTCAACCAGACCAACTACTGGTCAAACTTCCTGCTCAACCCTTCTTCCAAGTTTGAATAGTTGTTCTGCTTATCCATCAGTCTGTAGGTGAGTAGAATCACTACACTTGAGTCTGGTCCCTCAAGCCTTCAGTAGTCCTTCCTAGGAATGTGAAGTAAAACGCGAATCTCTGACACGATCACTGCAGGTGCGCCATGTAATTGAATAATCTTCTATCAAAGGATTTATGCCCACTTGCTAACTGAATACACATTCTAAGAGGGAAAATGAGCTGACTTAATCAGACGATCCATCACCACTAAAATTGTATCATTCTTCTCAAATGTGCGAGGAGGTTTCGTTACAAGGTTCATGAAAAGTCTAATCCTACTTATAAGTCGGAAAGTCCATAAGTTAAAGGAACTCCCTTGCATGCTAAAGTTCAATCTTGACTTGTAACATACTAAGCACATCGTCACTAATGTGATCACAACCAGTTTCATGCCATTCCCTCTGAAAATTCTGCTTAGATCCCTTATACATCTTAGTACAACTAAGAGGGATAGAGAAGGTAAAACTGTGCCTCAATCATAACAGCTTCTCTCCAGTCTTCTAACACAGATCATAGTTCGCCATCTTGCTCCTGAGCTTCTAAAATTTGTAATTGGATTCAACCTTCATGTTCGCCACGACTCAACTTCCCTGAATTCTAAGTCTTTATTTTCTTAAGCTCAATCTCCAAGACAAACCGAACTTCAAATTTCTTCCTAAATGCATCTGCCACCAAATTTACATTGTAAGATATGTCTTTTAAATCTTAAGAGCAACCACACTGCCGCCAATTCCAAGTCATGCATTGAATAATTCTCGTCATACGGTTTTAATTGTCTTGATGCATAAGCAATAACCTTCCCGTGCTGTATAATGGCATAACCAAGTCTCTTCTTGAAACGTCCCAAAATTGGTACTACCTAAAAGTATGGAAGTTGAAGCTAATTTCTATTTCAGCTTTTTCAAAACTCTGTTCTCCTCCAAACTAAGCTTCTCTTCTTTACTCATAAAATTCCTCAACTGTAATGCAAGTTGTGAACATCTTCCAACCAATATCATGCTTCCAGAATATACAAATGATCCTCATGTTCCCAACATAATACGAAAATGATTCTCATGTTTCTCCTTCGTCTCTAAATGTACTAATATGTCATCCTATGACCAAGTTGTCTAAGTACTCACGAAAGACACGATTAATCAAATTCAATAAACAGTCAAAGCATTAGCTAATACTATTAGCATCATTAACAGTCATAGTGGCCGATACGAATACGAAATGAAATTTTTGGAATAACTTCAAGCCATAAATCCATGTAAAGGAAAACTCCGCGTCCTAAAGTTGATCAGATACATCGTCGATTCGAGGTAGGGAATAATGGGTTAAAATAGTGATACGGTTTAGCTTCCAAAAGTCAATACATAATATCTTGCAACCATCTTTCTTCATCGCGAAAAAAAAACTAAAGCACTCCAAGGAGATACACTAAGACAAAAAACCACTTCATAGCTTTTTGGTTGCCACTCCTCCAGTTCTCGCAATTCGGCTGGTGCTGTTCGATATGGAGTTTCAAGATCAGGCAAAACGTCGTCCTATACGGATAGGGTTCTGTCTCATCAAACTTAACTGTTCTCAGGCACTCCCCAACGATATTCTATGATCCCCATAAGTTCAAGTTATATGATGTAATTATTATCACGTTGGCCAGGCGTCATAATACTTGCATCATGTAAACATGCCTTTATTGAAATCATATTCTACCTTGAGTCATGACTAAACATTTTCTCAGTACTAAGTCAAATCAAATTCATAATCAGTGGAAAATTTGGGTGGTTCATTCAGGGATTCATTGGAAGAATTTAGATTGCAAAATGACTCTCAAAGTGAGATTCATCCCACTGGAAACAAGAATAGATGCTAGTAAAACTCCACAACCGCGAAAGTAACATACGAGTTTTGTAACACCCCAACCCGAGAAGGGCTAAAGTGTAACATCATGGAGTCAAATCAGAACACAAGCGAAACGGAGATACATTTCTAATACAAAGTATACAAATGTTACAAGGAAAAACTAAACAAAATACAAAAGAGCCAAAACGATGAACTAATGCCCAAGTACAATATACTAAGCCCAAGTTTAAATACTTCTAATCATCTCTAAGTCCAGCCAGTAGCTAATTAGGGTGAAGTCTTCTAAGCCCAAAATAAGATCTCTCATCCACAAACCCAGCTTCCTACTAAACCTGCCGCAGGAAAAGAAATGCGGCTGAGCTACGTGAGCCCAGTGAACAGATATGCAAGTAACAAGCAATATAGAATGATATAGATAAGACAATGGAAAGGTAAAGTAAAGCATAAAGGAAATACTACCGAAGTAAGAAGAACTTGTATTAAAGTTGTAAAGGTGTAAGGTATAAAGGTATAATGGTCAGGTCAGTTATCCACCACGAGCCCAAATTCAATCAAGTATCAAGTCAAGTCAAGTAATCAAGTAACCATGCATCCGGAGGGGAGACCTCGGGATACCAAGTATAATATGAGGGGATACCTCCAAGGGTTGGAGTAGCTAGCTCCCAAGATGTGAGGGGTTGCAATGCACGCAAGCCCGGTCACAGAGTAAATATATAATGTAGTCCAAGTCATAATCATAATGGTCGTAGCCCAAGCAAGTATCAAGTCAAGACAAATCTAGGATGCATCCATACGCCCCTGTAAGCAAGTCATAATCATAGTAGTAGTCGATAATCAAGTAGGACGGTGGGGGACATCTCTCCAGCCCCACTAGAGTACATAACATTGGTGCATCAATGCTATGGTTGTGGCTACTCCACAACAAGTAGTACCAAGTATAACAAGTGGTGGCTCGTAGTCTCAAACTGTGGGTCTAGGGTCAAGTCAAATATCAAGTGTACAAGTACAAAGTTCATATCAAGTGGTTCAAGTCAAGAGTCCATATCAAGTGGTTCAAGTCAAGTTTCATATCAAAGGTTCAAGTCAAGATTCAAATTAAAAGGTTTATTATCAAGGCCCATAGTAAAAAGGTTCAAGATGGAAATGTTTATACCAGGGTTCATACTGAGAATGTTCATGTGGATTTCATGTTTAAGGTTCAAGGTAAAGGTTCAATAGTGAGAGAGTACGTAGAGTTAGTGTAAAGGTTCATGTCATAAGTTCAATGTAGAGGTTGATATTAGGTTCCGAATAAAAGTTTATGGCAAGGGGTCAATTCAAATGTTTATGTCAAATGTTTATTTAAAGAAATCTTTTAATAATGGTTCTCATAAAATAAAGGTTTTGATCCTTAAAATAAATATTCATAAAATTAGTGGAACTTCATATAAAAGTGGTGTTACATAATGTTCATAACCCTCATTTAAAAATAGTTTTTTTTCCTCAAAACATTTTCATAATATAATTACTAAAAGTTTTCACATCCGTTTATAATATTAAAAGCACTTTCAAAATATCAAGGGCTATATCAAGTTCAAGTCAAGGTTTGAATCCAGTATCATAGTATAGGTTTTCAAGTCAAGGTATAAGTCAAAGATCGAAGTAAGTGATTTTAACATAGGGTTCAAATCAAGGTTCAAGTCAATATTATCATATCAAGTTTATTATATCAAGTGTATCATGACAAGGTTATTTCAAGGTTCAAGAATCATAGTTTCAAGCAAGGTTCAGTTTTAAAAGGATCATAGCAAGGTTCAATAGTCAAGGGAACATAGCACGGTTCAATAATCAAGGGAATATAACAAGGTTCAATAATCAGATATCAAGGGAATAGGAAAGACAAGAGTGCATGAGAAACCTGTAGATAGGTCAGAATATCTGTACCTTATTCAACAGCAAAAGCAAACAAAGATAGATGGATCACAAGACACAGAATCACTCCTGCTTCACAAAACCTATATGAATCAACAACCAAGTATTACTTTAAGTCCATTTGAATTAGGTTACTCATTTTTGTATGTTTTCCATTTTTAGTAACTTTCTATTTTTAGTAACCTGTCAAATATAGTAACATTCCATTGTAAGTAAGTTCCACATTTTAGAAATTTAATACTTTAAGGGTATAATTGGAATTCAATATTATTTAAGGGTTAAAATGACAATTATAATAGTTTAGAGTTAATTATGTCACTTTAGTAAAGTTTAGGGTCAAAATGTATATTATCAAAATTAAATATTAAAAATGTCAAATAAAATTACTTTAAAGTTTATACTATAATTTTTATATTAAGATGATAATTTTAGACCCCGTCGTTCATAATTAATTAACGTTCCCACGACATTAATCTTAGACCGCGACGACACCGATTAACAACGTGATTTAATCACGTTTTGGATCACTTGACCATTCGAAAAAAAAAACACAATCAGTACCCTATGCATGCATTAACTCATACACTAACCATGCTAATATTGTATTAGTGCCCATAACACTACACACATACATAAACTTTATGGTATATATTCTGGTTCCATAAATACATTTACACCTTCGTCCCAATTTAATATTCGAATCTACAAAGACTTATGATATGTACGACTAGGAAGCAAAACGCAGATTTATATATGTCGAACCTTCGGTCGATGAACACCAAAACTCAACACCACGCCACGACACACGAGACACAATTTATTTTCTAAAACCATGCACACACAAACACCCATACGTGCAATCACAACCCACAACTCAAATCCTTATGTCTTGATTATTTATCATATGTATTCTGTACATGCAAGCTCCTCAACTTTTATGTCACAAAGAGTTGAAATATTTAAGCTTCCTCTGACCCCAAAAAAAAAAACATCAGGTTCTTGTACTACTTATATATGGTCGATCATATGTAAAATAAACACTGGTTGTTTGTACTCAAATTAATGACAGGTCGATTATAAGTATTCCCATCGTTATTTCATGTGTAGTATTTATGATTTTATATGAGATTATGGTTCATTGGTTCGTATACTTGTTCTTCTTTAGTCGATTCATATATAGATCAAAACATGAGAAAATAAAAATACGAAGGACATCAATGAGAGGAAAAGAGAATGAGTAATTATGTGATACCCCTTGTAGTGATCGAGTGCCAGAAACACGAACAATAAATCCGAGCTGAACCGAAACAAACAACTCCAACCTATATCGAACAACCAAAATCCAAACTCCTTCACGAACAGCCCTTAACCACGATCAGACCACCTCTATTACACCTCCTGAACACCTTTGTAGCGTGGGAAAAGAAGGAGAAGAAAAACCAGACGCCTTGTAGTTTTTTTTTTAGGGTTAAGAATATGTGTTTTATTTTCTTTTTGAAATCCGTATAATGTGGTGAGAATTAAAAAGGAATGGACCGTTTCAAGGAGTGAATGGGAGATACACTTGCCGAACATATGTGATCCTTTGACTTGGTGAATACTTATCTTTTCCAGGATGGTGTGAATGGGCCAAGTTGCATGCTTACTTCAAGTATTAAGGTCCAATAGTTATGTATATACTTGTGTTGTGAACATTCGGCCCAAGAGAACACTTTTAGACGTGTGATATGATTTCACATAGTAAAGTCTTGGTATTAAAAGTTAAGTATCTTAGATAATTCATGGTGTGTAGTTTAGTAGCCTTATAAGTGTTTTAGGATAATAGTAACTTAGATTAATTTTGTTTTATTATAATGTTCTTAAAATTTCATAATCAGAGGGCATTTTAGGTATTTCAATTGTTTGAGATTTTAGGGTTTTACAAGTTTCCAAGGTAGTAAGGATAACAAAAGTCTAACAATCAGAAATCATGATGATGATGTGGGATTGCGACCACGCAACAGGTTTTACCTCTCAAGGGATCTTGAGAAGCTTGCAATCCCACCAGGCAGTGTACCTGGTCGGTGTAGTATAGTGTAGTGGTAAATACGGGGGATTGATCGTTCTCTCACAGGGAATAGTGTTCGTTAGGTTAGAAAAACTACTCTAAAAGGTCTAAGGGTGAAGGAAGATTATTTTTGTATTTTTATATTTTTATAAAAGCAAGTAAAATCTCGGGTTTTGGAGGAGTGGGCAGAATTAGTTGCTAGTCAACTAACCCAAAAACTACAATTGCAATTAAAAATAAAATAACTAAAACTATTGTGGTTGTGAAAACTTATATGGAGACAAATGTGTTTACTTAGTTTTCCTTACTCCCTAACTATCTTTTACCGGTTAATTGGTGTATGTATTACTTGCGTGGATGACGGGTGTATTCCTTAACAATTCATGGGGTGGCGTACATGTCTCCCCAATTCTATGAGCTCTTATCTCCTCCTACAACGATGCGTAAAGCACCCAATCATAGGGATTGTAAACAGTGGCTCATGCGTTAAATACTACCTTAATAACCTAGTAGCATTAGTTACATGTTTCTTAAGACGTTCAAGCAGGTTACCATATATGAGTTTAGCCAGTTTTCTTAAGCCTAACATTGATGAAACATTCATCCAAGACAAGTAATAACACACCAATCAAATAATAATTAATAGTTAGGTTTCAATAGATCTAAGCAAACACAAGAAAAATCTAGCCTAGCATGTTAATTAAAAGACAAGCATAAGATATAATTAACCAACACATAGACATATGATTAATTTAAGTGAGGACTTATCTTTAATTGAACATGAAGGATTCAAGGGTGAAAAACCCTTTNNNNCCTAGCATGGTTAATTAAAAGACAAGCATAAGATATAATTAACCAACACATAGACATATGATTAATTTAAGTGAGGACTTATCTTTAATTGAACATGAAGGATTCAAGGGTGAAAAACCCTTGAAAATACAGCCAAATTCGTCTTTAGGGTTTTTCCCAAACTTGCACCAAAAGTTCCACACATATGAATGAAAATAGAAAAGTATATACAGATTTTACATTCTGACGGCGTCAGGTTATGGGTTCTGACGCTGTCAGCTCGCCGCCATTAGGGTTCTCGGATGGCCTAGATCTACTTCTGACGTCGTCACTTGTAAATTAGCTCTGGGCCGTCACTCTTTAGCATTACACCTGACGGCCTACTTCCTCTAACACCTGACGCCGTCAGGTGTAAACATCTTGTTTTCTTCATAGGGCGTCTAGTGTAATCTGATTCTACTCCTTTGTCAACGTTGGCTGACGGCGTCACCTTGTGACTCTGACGCCGTCAGGAAGGTTTTCAGCTTCTTTTGAGACTTTGTCGTTTTCTTCACTTTTATGCTCCAAAAACGTCCAAATTTGCATGTTTTCCAGAATTCTTCTCAATAGTACCTAAAATGACAAAAGGAACGATNTGGAGTTAAAAACTCATCGTGAAGAGAATTAACCATATGATGAACATTTGTAACCTCGGGTTCCGTAACAGACTCATCACTATCCTTAATCTGAATATCGAAGAGCGGATTATCTGAAGTTATATTAAAGTCTGGTTCGAAATCAAATAGAGGGTTGGTGAAAGTTGTTTTGAAAGTTTCAAGAACAAGGTTATCTGATTCATTTGAGGTTTCATCAATTTCTGAAAGAACATCGATCTCTTCTGGAGAGAAGTCACCTCTCTCATCCGGTGTGAAAGAGATATTAGAAGAGTCGGGAATATTTGGTTCAGAAAATGAGGTGGGATTGCCACACTGATGGATTTCTTCTTCAACGTACTCGATTTCTCCACAAGACAAGGAAGTGTAACCTTCATCAGACTCGGAACATATCTCATCATGATTATCAATGAACTCATTAGTTACTTCATCGGTCTTCGGAGGGAGGGGAGACGACGGTTCTTCATGTAATAAACTTTCAAGGAAACGAATATCTCCCTCCGGATCAAAGTTAGTATCATCAACCATCGTCGATTCGGAATGACTTTTAGCAAGACAAGCCTCGATCTCATCTGAAAAGACATCACTCCTCTCAACCGGCGTGGGAGAAGGAACGATAGACTCGGAAACAAGAGGATCAGAGGATGGAGTGTCGGTTGAAATAGAATTATCATTAACAGGAGAAGTATCGACCTCTTCCACAACAGAATCACTTCCCTCGACCATAGTGAGAGAAGGATTGGAAGAGTCGGGGATCTTAGCTTCAGAAGATATGATGCCACGTTTACAAAGTAAAGCTCGTATACTCTGTGCATGCTCCTCTGCTAACAATTCTTCCATGCTTTTGCTTCCATCATCCTCGACGGTTGTGGTAGAAAATGATGAAGTATTGTAAATCTTCCCAATTTGAATGGACGCCTCATCGTCATCATCATCAATGTAAATGAAGGGTTTACGATATTGAGAGCTTTCCTTAGATGCTCGTTCTTCAGCTAAAAGTTCTCCATACATTTTCTGATCTTGGGCAATTTTATTCTTCAATTTCTCACATGCGATCATCATATCTTGAAGTTTTTGGTAAACATCTGGAGAAAATTGATAAGGTTGGTTTTGAATCACTTGATACTGTGGAGGTTGATCTTGGTGAGGATAATCATAATTGTT
Source organism: Artemisia annua (assembly GCA_014162995.1). Taxonomy (NCBI): domain Eukaryota; kingdom Viridiplantae; phylum Streptophyta; class Magnoliopsida; order Asterales; family Asteraceae; genus Artemisia; species Artemisia annua. The sequence continues at coordinate 36,202 of LBNU01012248.1, forward strand.
ACAACAAAACGGGTTCCTAGCTTGACAATCGGTGCTAAAGTGCGGACCTCCACAATACTCACACCCGTATGATTGTTGTGACGGATTCGGTGGATGTTGAAATGAATCATGATTGAAATACGGATCTTGCTCATAAGTGTTTTGAGGAGGAAAGTAAGAATCGTTTTGATGATAATTGGAAAAGTTCGAATTGCAATTTTGAGAATATGAATTTTCATCTTCGACAGCACAAAACAAACAATTTCCATTAATAAGACTTCTACCACACCTCATGCAAGTACACCGTTGACAACAATTTGAAGTCGGATCCAAATGATTTCCACATCCATCACAAAACCAAGATAAGTCGAGCTGAGGTGGGTGATTGGGAGAATTTGAAGGATAGTCGAATGAATTCGGGTTTTGATCATAAGAGAATGAATTACTTGAACCACAAAACAAACAACTTCCATTTTGAATATCGTTACCACACCTTACACACATACAATATCGACATGGTGAACCATAGAGTGGTTCACCACAACCAACACAAAGAATCAATGATTCCATAGAATTGAACAAAAGAGGGGTAAAGAGATAGAATTACACGATAAGAGGATAAGAAGATTATTTTTTTGGTTTTGTGTTTTGAAAAATGAAAAGTTAAAAGTGAAAACCAATTTTGAAAAAAGAAAATCTATTTGGATTTTTTTGATTTTAGAAAAGTGGAAATCAAAAGTGAAAACAAATTAGAAGAGAAAATATTTTTGTGTTTTTATATTTTGAAAATATTTACAATAGCGTTAACTTCTCGAAAGAAGGATCTTCAAAACACATTACTCAAACGATCGAACGACTAAATCTTAATCAACCTCTCCCCGGCAGCGGCGCCATTTTGACGAGTCATTTTTCAAGCGGTGAAGCTTATAAACTCGAGTCGTAGTCCCAACGAGGGTTGAACTGATCTTGTCAATTGAGTCGTGAGATATGTGAGGTGAATAGGTTTTAAAAGATGATTTTTGGTTTTGATTATACTACAACGACAATTAAAACACGGTTAAAGTAAAGAAAAACAATAAAGTGACGCAAAGAAAATAAACAAGTAAAGTTGTATGAAATAAAATGACTTAAAGAAAGCGATAATTAAAGTGCGAAAAGTAATTAAAAACGGTAAATGACTTTAAAGACAATATGTTTGCAAAGTGACGTGAATAAGTTCACTAAATGTGAGCTAATGGTTTATGACGAATTATTTTCTTTTCTCAAGATTAGTTGTCAATTAATCTGTTGAAGAGATAATAATCCTAGACAAGTGATTTAATTGTTCTCCGGCTTTTGTTCTTCGAATAATTTAATCACAAGTCTAAATAATCTTAACGATTATTAATCACAAGCCTTTCACCCCACACTTAGCTCGCAAACCCGAATCACTAAACAAACACGATTTAAGCTACTCGCGACTCATTCTAAATGAAATAAAGCGAAAAAAGGAAATAAAAGTTAACTTGGAGAATAAAATGAACTTGGAAAGTAAAATGTTTTTGGAATTTTAGATTTAATAAACGAAAATAAAAGTTTACTAAGCGAAGAAAGAAATATAAAACACTTGAAAACATTAAAAGCTAATAAAGTTTTAATCTAAAAATGCAAAGACATTGAAATTAAATAAGACGTTACTAAAAAGATTTAAGAAAATTTCGACAGAGTTTCGTTTAGAAATGAACTAAACAAAACCCTCACTCGATGAAACGATGAGGAAAAGATTAGCCTAGCTCGGCTTATAAAAGAAATGAGACTTGATAAACGTTAATGACTTAAACTCGCTAAACTAGGAAAACAAAATTCACAAAAGAAACCAAAGACCATACTCGCTAAAAACTAACTACCAAACTCGCAAACTTTGGTTTCTTACTCGCAAGGCATCAAAGAAAAACCATACTCGCAATTGACTAAAGGCCGTACTTGCTAAAAATTGTGATACTCGCAAGAACAAGGAACTATACTCGCAAGTTTAAAGATCATACTCGCAAGGAAAACTAGCCAAGTCTTGATACTCGCTAGAACTAAATGCTTACTCGCAGTTTTTAAAGTGATACTCGCTATGGGAATGATACTCGCAACTCACAAAACCAAACTTGCAATACAAAATGATTTCATACTCGCAAAAACTTGGGAATGAATCCTTACTCGCTAAAATTAACACATACTCGCAATTTTAAAACGAAAATGACCATACTTGCAAAACCCTAAAAATCATACTCGCTAAAATCAAAGAAAACGTGCAGGAACTTTTTTGACACAAAGAAAACTAAATCTAAACCTATAAAACTTATAAAAACTTTGTAGAAAACTAATTTTTATGACAAATAAGCTTATATATAAGCCAACAATTCACGAATAAGCTCTAACCCATATTTTTCTATCTTATTCGACCCAAACACATGCAAAGGTGGCTAAAATATTATAAAAGTTCTAGTAAAAGATTAAGATTAATACATGTAAAGATATTTAAGAAAGATTAAGATGAAGCTTGACAATAAGCTAGAAAGAAAAAGTTTAAGACATGAAAATTAAAACTTGTATTAAGATAAAACTTACACTTAATAAAAACTAAAACTTACTAACACCTACTACCTATTAAATCCTACTTGCTTCAAAATGAAGCCATCTAAGGGGTATTTATCATGCTAGGGGGATCTCAAGTTTTCCTTCGTGTACATTTTACCCCCTAGACTTTTACATCTCAAGAAAACACACATAAACTACATTACCAAACTAATAAACGTCTTAACTTCTAAATGTAACGTCTTGTAACTTTGAGGCTTCGTGTTGACGTGTATTTCAAAGGTCTTCAAAGATGTAAAAGTGAACACTTGCTCGAACTTGGAAAGATTTTTCTTATAGATCTCTTTCAACTTCGATTAAGCATTTCTTTCATCTTCTTGAGCTTTTATGAAATAACTTTGTCGTCTTGGGCTTTTCTTAAGTAGATATCATTGTTGACTCGGCTTTTTGACACTTTTCCACATCTCGTGCTCGTTTTAGGGCTTTTTGGTTGATTTTCATGTTGTTTTTGCAATATCCTTTCCTGCACGATCACAAACACAAAAACACGATATATTTGGCGTTTAACGTTAGTTTGTGGTCTTTTAGAGTCTGAAAATGGTGAATAAAAGGTATGTGAATAAGCACATACCAAAATCCCCCAGACTAAAGTATTGCGTGTCCTCACGCAATGTAATCACGTCATGCTTTAGAGATAAATAATTTCACACCTCTCTTTACTAACTTTGAAAAGTAGCAAAATGTTCAAAGGAGATTAGAAATCATTTATTCCCTAAAACGCCCCGGTTTTCCATTTTTGACTATGTACATCTTATATTACACTACTTTAGCTTATGACGGTGTGATTGACATTCATTATCTTTCAATAACGATTAAGGGTCATAGAGTAAGAACACGATTCATAGAAAAGTGACCGATTGGATAAAATTCATCGTCCCTGATTTTTCACAAG
>LBNU01012248.1:40080-51328 GCA_014162995.1 Artemisia annua
GTCTACACATATTTCCTCGAAGTTACAAGGACCGAAGTCGTGTTTTAGAAAGATAAAATAGCCTTGTATCTCTAGTTTACGCTTTATTTTCATATAATTTGGAAGTTCAAGGGCTAAGTGTGCAACAATGTAGAACTTATGCAAGCCCTTGGCTTATAAATTAAGATCACCACCTCATTTGAGAGGTTGGTTAGCATAGGTTAGATTTTAGAGGGTTGGACCTCTTAGGAGTAGTATAGATTTATTTCATGTCTTAGTGTAAACTTATTTTTAATGCAAGCTTTTATTTTGATGTCTTAAATCTTTCTTAGCTTTTTTTGATGTCTTAAATCTTTCCTTTAATCTTTACAAGCTTTTCTTTTAATCTTTTCTACAAGTTTTTATTAATTTCTTTGTCACCTTTGCATGTTTTTTATTTGAGTTTCATAAAAAGCTTATGGGTTAAGGCTTTTAAAAGAAGTCGTGGCTTGTTAGCTTATTTTTGAGCTTACTTTAGTGTCTTTACATTTTATTTACCAAGTTTTTACAAGTCTTATTTATTTATTTTTATAAAATTTATGTCACGTTTAAATGTTTTAGAGTTCAGAATGTTTTGTAGTTAGGGTTTAATAGCGAGTTTAGTATTTAGGGTTTAATAGCGAGTTTGTGTCTTTTTTTAGTCATAGCGAGTTTGGTTTCAAAATACATAGCGAGTTTAGTATTTGTTTATGTAGCGAGTTTGGTGTCTTTATAGGGTTAGCGAGTTAGGATTTTGTAGCCCTAGCGAGTTTGGTTGGAACAAGCTAGCGAGTTTGGTTGGAACAAGTTAGCGAGTAGGTATTCACTCTTAGGGCTAGCGAGTTTGACCCCTAACCTAGGTATAGCGAGTTTAGTTTTGTAGCCCTAGCGAGTTTGGGATCTTATATAGCGAGTTTGGGTTTTTGTTTTAGATAGCGAGTTTTAATTTAGTCTTAGTTTATTTTGAGTCATGTCTTGTTTCTTCTTCTCTTCTATTCTTATTTCTTTTACAAGTCGAGTTAGACTTTTATTTTCCCTCATCGTTCATCGAGTGAGGTTTTTATTTTCTTAAATCTAAACGTTATGCTGTCGAATTTTCTTTAAAATCTTTTTAGTGTCTTTTACTTATTTAAGTCTCTCGTCTTTTAATTTTTAGTCTTACCTTTTATTTACGTTAAATGTTTCACAAGTCTTTAATTTTCTTTATCGCTTTAAGTTTTTAATATGAGTCTCGAGTAGTTTTTAAAACGTGTTTGCTTAGTAGCTCGAGTTTGTGAGTCAAGTAAGAGCTTAAACGTTTGTGATAAGTAATCGAAAGATTGCTTAGACGTGTGAGTTAATTATTCGAAGACGAAACCTTTGAACGATTATTTCACTCGTCTTGAGTTAATATTTCTTCAAAAGATTAATTAACAACTAATCTCGAGAAAGGAAAATAAATCGTCACAAACTTTTACCTCAAGCTTAACGAACTTATTCGCGTCGCTTTGCAAACACATTGTCTTTTAAATTCATTTACCGCTTTATTTACTTATCGCTTTCATTTACCGCTTTCTTTAGTCGCTTTTATTTCATGCAACTTTACTTGCTTTCTTATTTCATGTCGTTTTACCGCTTTCCTTTACTTTAATTTGTCGTTGTAGTATAAACAAAACAAAACTTTCTTTTAAACCTTATTCATCACACATATCTCACGGTCTTGAGTGACGAGATCCATATTCAACCCTCGTTGGGACAACGAACTCGTGGTTTGAGCTTGCACCTTGCTCCCGCGAAACTCTTCAATATCAGGTACCTCCGAAACCACATGCGTACTACGCAATACAACGAAATACAATACAATACAACTCAACTGGCGTGTATCCTTGATGTGTACCCAATTTTTCAAGCAAAGATTCTCTTAAGAAGATAAAGAACTACTAATCGGCTAAACCTAATATCTTTAATTATTTAGCACAGATATCGGGTGAAGCAATTTTGTGGGAACAAAAAGACATGAGTACCTTCGATGAGCTTTAAAGAGATCCAACTACTCTATGCTTAGCATCTAACTTCTAAAGAAACTCTATCATTTCTCGTTCTTCGCAAATTTAAAATCCCAAATAATGAGATCCGCGAATGCTTAGCCGATAATCAAGCCACGCATATATAAAGTCAAGTACGAGAATGTAGTCTCACTTGTGGATTTGAGTTGGTCCTAACACAAGTTCTAGAATCTAAGTGCTACCGGTACACACATCATAGCATCAAAAATGAATGCTTTTCCTACCAATTCTAGGGGCGAACCTCACATATTTGGGGTGGAAAATTTTTTAGTGGTACGGTTTTGTGCTAGTCATATAATTTCATATCCATGAGACGCTTATTAAGACCAAGGTTTCACTTCTAAATGTTGTAAAAAAAATTTAATTGGCACTAAAATTGCCCTAACAAATATTTCTCTCGGTTTTATTACAAATTTACTATCAAACAACAAAAATCAAGCGCAATTGTATTCTCTAAGGTGTTTTCATTTACCCCCCTTACACCTAAACCGAACATTGTCCCCAATGTTCAAATAGAAGATGTAAAAGTAAATAAAATGAAAGAATGAAATCAAATACTCCCCTGATTCGTTTGATGTCGATAGTGAGGTAACATGGTTAGATCTTCTTCTAAGAAAGATGAACGCTCAAAGCTTCCCTTCCAAAATATAAATCATCTTCTTGTCCAAAATAACCTGTTAACCTGTAAAAAAAGATAAAGGCCAACCTCGCATAAAATCGGCGGTATAATCTATAGTAGGATATAATGCTTGTGGAATCAGTATTTTTGCAGAATTCCTGGAGATTATAAGTTAGAGAATTAACAAAACTTTTTATGTTTCCGGAGGAAAAACAAAACTTTCAAAAATTGCAGAAAATTGCTACCTGACGCCGTCAGGTTGTAATGCCTGACGCCGTCAGAAATGATCTGACAGAATTCTCATGTTAAGTTTCCGGAAAAATTCTGGAAAAACTAGAGCTTACTTTTGGGAATTCCTGCAAAAATTCATTATGACTCGATACAAGCATTTGACTCAAACAAATACTAATATGTATGTTAATTTACATTGTTATGATTCATGTTCATTCGTTCTTATAAACCGATTTAGATTTCCCTTACACTTAGCTTTTGCAAAATACCTTTATATGTAGTTAAGATGAAGTTAAAAACAAAATAAAGCATTTTCACAAGTTAGTTTGAATCATGAATCAATAACAAGAAATATCATACATACGGAAACATATAAAATCAAATAAACAAACAAACAAAACACACAAAGCTTGGGTTGCCTCCCAAGAAGCGCTTTTCTTTATGAACGAGTCTTGTAGCTAGACTCAAAGTCACCGTACATTATGTAACTTCATCTCGCATTATGACGTAACCTTGATAGATATAATCCTTATTATCTGGGTGATGATACCTCAATCGTTCCACACTCGCAGTTACTTCACCCCCTCCTTTGCTGATCAAGCTAACCATCCCATCTTGATATAGGCTTTTAATTGTGAATGGTCCGTACCACCAAGGACTCGGTTCATCGGTGGGTGCCTTTGTTTCTAAATGCCTTAGGAGCACTGAGTCTCCTTTCATGAATCCAATGTGGCTATCGATCTGCTTCTCAACCTCCACAAAATTCCCCTTATCATTCTTACTTTCTCCTAACTAATTTTCCTTATAATTCTTAATCCTTGCCTCCCATGCAAGGATCTTTTCTCAAACATTACCCCGGAGCATACTAGGGTCCGCCTCCATCTTCTTTCGTAGATTAGCTTCTTTTATATATCGTGGGATCGTTGCGAAGCTTATTGTTTTCTTTCCCTTTTTGATTTGGATAGTATTACTCTCGTAATCGATCTGTGCCCTAGTAGTCGCGAGGAATGGTGATCCAAGGATTATTGGCATATTCGTCTCACTTCTCTCAACTATCATGAAATCGACTGGATACATGAATCCGGCAACGTTGACCAACACATCTTCTGCAACTCCTAACGGGTACTCATAAGAATGTTTTGCAAAGGAAAGTTTGGTATGAGTGATGGACGGCTGTTCATTGGTTAGTTGAGCGTAAACGGATAATGGCATCAAGTTTACATCGGAACCTTGGTCAGCTACCGCATCCAGAAACTTGAGTTTTCCAATGCGGCATGGTATCTCAAAGACCCCGTGGAATTCTTGCTTTGCGACTAATTCATGTCTTATGAGGCTCTCATACAATTGACCTCCGGGTAGTGCGTCAGATTCATCATCTGGTTTCGTCTTATTCGACCTCTTATTGGGCAGATGAGTACGTCGATAATTCCTCACCCAATCGGTTATGGTCTCCTTATTTATCTCGTGCTTTAGGTAATGCCTTACTTGTTGAGACTTTGGTGTTTCCACCATTTGGCTCTCACCCAAGGGCGCCTCCTTTTCGTCGTCTGAATTGCAATTGCGGCCATTGGTGTTTTCCTCGTCGAGTGGGACGAGGTCAATCTTGCTGACTTCCATTGTCACCAACTTCTCCCTATCTTTATTTTCGCCCCCTCGGATGACGGAGATGGCATTCACAAATCTATTGTTGGGAAATTCGACCTCTTTCCGCACCAATACTTTTTCGGGAGCTTTTGTTTTTGTGTATTCTCTCAAAAGACCCATCATTTCCGCCATCTTTTCATCTACCTCCTCCTTTTGTTTGTACACGGCTTCCTCAAATTTTGCCAATCGTTCGGAGTGTTTCGACATGTATTCTCTCATTCGAGCTTCGAACGTTGGACTAAGTTCCTGAGGTGGTGAGCTGGGGCGAGCACACTTATGGAAGGGTTTAGTGTCTTCCCTATGGGGTGATTCGGATAATGGTATCTGCTTAATGCTCGAAACCGAATTAACAGTTGCTCTTTGTGGACTCAAGGGTCTTTTTCGTTTCTCCATAAGGTATTCAACCCTTTTCTCAAGTTCACTGACGTCTTCCTCGGTGATTTGGTTGGCTTTATCAGGCGATGAGTATGTGTTGACTGCCGCGCGCACATCGTGGGAAATTTGCCACAATTCATCATCGTCGGATGCGAGCTCCTCAATGATTTCCCATGATTCCTCGGTGCTTCTATCCCGCAATCTGCCCCCGGCGGCTCGATCGATGGTACCCTTGGTGTGGTAATCAACATGGTCATAGAAGATTTGGATTTGAAGCCAGAGGTTGATGCCATGATGAGGGACTCTTTGGAGCAAGTCCTTGAATCGAATCCATGCTCCGTAGAGGGTCTCGCCTCGACGTTGTTCAAACATCAAGATATCCTTCCTTAGCTTGGTAGTTCTCCCTGATGGGAAAAATTGGGCAAGGAAACGAGTTGTGAGATCATCCCAAGAGGTGATGGATCCTGCGGGAAGTCGCTCAAGTCATTGACTAGCTTGGTCCCGCAGAGAGAATTTGAAGAGACGCAATCGGGTCATCTCTCGAGTGGCAACATCAAGGTCTATAGAGTCTACGATTTTGAGGAAATCCTTGAGATGTTGATTTGGTTCTTCGGAACGAAGTCCATGGAATGCGCATCCGCTTTGCACCAACATGATGGTGTCGGATCGCAAGGGAGTGACATTGGCTCCTTGAGTGAGCTCAATGGTGTTGCGATAGCCATGGTGGCTAGGTCGGGAATACTCTCCTAAGGTACGGGCTCTAGGAGGTTGGTTTGGTTGTGGTTGGTGGTTTGGTTGAGGTGGGTTGTTGGGATCGAGGATGTTACCACCTTCCATGTTGGCGGATGGTAATGGTTACGAACAAAAACACGAAGAAAATAGATAGACTAAAGAAATCCTAGAAAAATAAAATAAAAATCTCACTAGAAAGGAATCTAGTGAGTAGACCTAATAAAATAAAAAATTTTACCTAAACAATAACTATTCCCCGGCAGCGGCGCCAAAAACTTGATGAGCGTGGGATTGCGACCACGCAACAGGTTTTACCTCTCAAGGGATCTTGAGAAGCTTGCAATCCCACCAGGCAGTGTACCTGGTCGGTGTAGTATAGTGTAGTGGTAAGTACGGGGGATTGATCGTTCTCTCACAGGGAATAGTGTTCGTTAGGATAGAAAAACTACTCTAAAAGGTCTAAGGGTGAAGGAAGATTATTTTTGTATTTTTATATTTTTATAAAAGCAAGTAAAATCTTGGGTTTTGGAGGAGTGGGCGGAATTAGTTGCTAATCAACTAACCCAAAAACTACAATTGCAATTAAAAATAAAATAACTAAAACTATTGTGGTTGTGAAAACTTATATGGAGACAAATGTGTTTACTTAGATTTCCTTACTCCCTAACTATCTTTTACCGGTTAATTGGTGTATGTATTACTTGCGTGCATGACGGGTGTATTCCTTAACAATTCATGGGTAGCGTACATATCTCCCCAATTCTATGAGCTCTTATCTCCTCCTACAACGATGCATAAAGCACCCAATCATCGGGATTGTAAACAGTGGCTCATGCGTTAAATACTACCTTAATAACCTAGTAAGCATTAGTTACATGTTTCTTAAGACGTTCAAGCAGGTTACCATATAGGAGTTTAGCCAGTTTTCTTAAGCCTAACATTGATGAAACATTCATCCAAGACAAGTAATAACACACCAATCAACCAATAATTAATAGTTAGGTTTCATTAGATCTAAGCAAACACAAGAAAAATCTAGCCTAGCATGTTAATTAAAAGACAAGCATAAGATATGATTAACCAACACATAGACATATTGATTAATTTATTTGAGGACTTATCTTTAATTGAACATGAAGGATTCAAGGGTGAAAAACGCTTGAAAATACAGCCAAATTCGTTTTTAGGGTTTTTCCCAAACTTGCACCAAAAGTTCCACACATATGAATGAAAAATAGAAAAGTATATATAGATTTTACATTCTGACTGCGTCAGGTTATGGGTTCAGACGCCGTCAGCTCGCCGCCNCAACACATAGACATATTGATTAATTTATTTGAGGACTTATCTTTAATTGAACATGAAGGATTCAAGGGTGAAAAACGCTTGAAAATACAGCCAAATTCGTTTTTAGGGTTTTTCCCAAACTTGCACCAAAAGTTCCACACATATGAATGAAAAATAGAAAAGTATATATAGATTTTACATTCTGACTGCGTCAGGTTATGGGTTCAGACGCCGTCAGCTCGCCGCCATTAGGGTTCTCGGATGGCCTAGATCTACTTCTGACGCTGTCACTTGTAAATTAGCTCTGGGCCGTCACTCTTTAGCATTACACCTGACGGCCTACTTCCTCTAACACCTGACGCCGTCAGGTGTAAACATCTTGTTTTCTTCATAGGGCATCTAGTGTAATCTGATTCTACTCCTTTGTCAACGTTGGCTGACGGCGTCACCTTGTGACTCTGACGCCGTCAGGAAGGTTTTCAGCTTCTTTTGAGACTTTGTCGTTTTCTTCACTTTTATGCTCCAAAAACGTCCAAATTTGCATGTTTTCCAGAATTCTTCTAAAAAGTACCTAAAATGACAAAATGAACGATTTAGGGCAATATTTGATCACATTTACTTGAATTAGAGCTTAAATGACCCCTTAAAATGGGTACACTTTTCGTCTCATCACATGACAAAAATAAATCAGAGTGGTTCAAAATGTCACAGGAGAGACGTAGTATGACAGTAGTTAGCATCTTGATGGTCAGTCCACCAGTCAATATAAGAACGACAGTTGAATTTAAACTTTCCAAGGAAAGACAGATCAGCATAGCGAATCTTATCATTCAGAAGTGAGGAATAATATTCCTATTCTCGTGGTTGATCACCACAAGATTTCTCAGAGGATTACAACTGGATAAGGCAAAATCTAATGGTGTAGGGAAACTTAAATATGCTTATCAAAAGCAAGAGATTTCACAGAACGTGTCAAACACGTCATGATCATAGAAATTCTCAAAGTGCCTGTAGAGGCATCTAAAGGGTTAACAAATGAATCAGAGGCTGAAATCAAAGAAGATAAAGCTTATGTAATGTCAAACATTACCGCAAAATTCTCAACACATTCTAAACTTACTTGGTCACTAAACTCATGTTATGCAAAATAATAGGCTTCAAATCTCCAGAAGGAGAAATCTAAAAAGGCTCAACTAGAAGTAAGGCACAAATCAGAGTGATGCGGAAGCAACGATACCTAAACAAATTCCCCATAGTCTACCCAATCCTCACCGGTCATAACTTAAGTTTCAGAGTGGAAATCCTAACGCAAGTTCTCAAAGGTTGTTTCATAACTCCTATATATGGTGCAACACTTAGCGGGCCTAATACTCACAGGTCATAGCCTAAGCTCTACGGGTTTTGAATCCGCCGATCAAACCTAGCTCTGATACCAAAATTGTAACACCCCAACCCGAAAAGGGCTAAAGTGTAATATTTTGGAGTCAAATCAGAACACAAGTAAACGGAAATACATTACTAATACAAGGGTTACAATGCAGTTCTAATGAAAAGATAAAGGAAAAGTTCTAAACATTACAACTTCCAAAACTAATAACAAGCTAAGAACCAAAAGGAAAACTCTAAGTCAAAATTCTAATCCATGGAAGGGTATCAACAATGTAGTCCACTAAGAGCTCCTAAGCACTCTTCACTCAACCCCGCTTCCTTCTAAAACCTGCCGCAGGAAAAGAAATGCGGCTGAGCTTAAAAAGACCAGTGAACAGATATAAACAAACAAAAACTAATAACAAAAGGAAACGAAGGTGAATACGACATAAGTCCAAGCGAACCTGCTGAGATAGAAATCAAGAATATGGAAGCATAGAATATGATCAAAGGAAATACTGATAATGGAGATCAAACACTCAAGGAAAAGAAATAAGTCATAAGTGTAAGCAAAAGAAATAAAGCAAGCATAAGTTAATCACATTAGAGATGACAAGATAATAAGAATCATAGAGAAGTAGAACAAATAAGAATGCCCAACAATATGTATACTAAATGTACATAGGAGTCATGACCTCCATTGTACCAAATGTAAAAGGGGTGTATTGCACACACACCAAAACATTCACCAAATAATACTAAACTAAGTACCTAGGATGCATCCATACGTCCCCTGCAAAACAAATATACATATACCAAGCTCTAGGCTAAGCATAGATACAATAGTAATAATGGCCATGGTGCTATAGCATAATAGGGAAGGCTGTGGAAAAAAACCTACCTCCACAGATATTGTCAATACTACTGGTGCATCAGTGGCAAGGCCGTGGACTTCCCATGACTGGCTAATAATTCTAACACATAAAGGCAAAACATATAATGGGCATAGAATAGGAAATGCTATAGGAAAGAAGTATAGCATGCAAACGAATACCAAGCTCATATCAATTTCAAATTTCAACAAATAAGAATCATACAAAGGCAACATAGGAATGGCTTAACTGAAGGGATCATAATCAAAGCAATAAACAAAAGAGAGAAGGATGACCTTTACTAAAAAGGCAGAATATCTGTACCTTATGCCGCCAACGAAACCATATCATAACATAAGGATAGGAAGTCACTCCTTCTTCAGCGAATCTACATGAATTAATGATCGGCTTATTATAAATAACTTATTCTAAATCAGATTACTCATTTTAGTCGGCTTTCCAATTTTAGTAACTTTCATTTATAGTAGCCTACCAAAAAATAGTAAGTTTCAATATTTAGCAAGTTTCCCGAATTAGCAATATTAGTCATTCAATGTCAAAGTTATCATTCAATCAAGTTAGAGTACTTAAAATGTCAATTATATAAGATTAGGGTCTAAAAGTGTCATTCTAGCAAAGTCTAGGGTTTATTGTGATAATGATCAAATTAGTAACTTTTGCTTATCATGTAGTTTTATTCGAATTTTTTTTGGACGGCAATTGTGGCTACATGGCCCCTAGCCCAGAAGGCGTAGCGAGCCCACACAACTAGGTTGGGTCCAGCCCAGAAGGCAATGGCACCCTTCCCTTTACGCACACGGGAGGAAACCCCTATCGCCCTAGACAAGGCTCGAACTTGAGACCTTGCCTAGGAGGGTAAAACCTCCATATCGCTAGACCAGAGGCCCATTGGTTTAGTTTATTCGAATCTATATAATAGTATATGCATGCATCTTCCATGTAAACCATGCATTGTATGTTTTAAATTTCCATTAATAGATTCTAACGAGTATTAAAGACACGTTATTTTTTTGAGTCGACATCTATGGTTTTATAGTCTCGTTCAATATAATTCGAATACAAAGTCGATCTATTCTCGTTTATAGAACACGTCTTTTTCGATTTAAAAGTTGTAACACCCCCAAAAATCGTACAGCGGAAGACTTACAAGCTTTTGTAGTGTTACGGGGATTGGTACCATCACAAGTATAGATAACAAGATCATAGATATAAAATAAAAGTAAACCAAGTCAACAAAGTTAAAGTTTACATTTACTCCAAGATCTTAGGGTTCATAGGCCCAAATAGATAGCATAAAAGATAGGTCCAAACATATTATCAGAGTGCATATCGATTTCCCTCAAACCAAACCAAATCCAAAGCAAGCTTCACCAAAGTCCAAGAAAAAAGCTTTCATCAATTACCTGAGAAAAACATGCTTAAAAGTCAGCTTTCGCTGGTGAGTTCATAGAGTTTAATCATTCGAAATACTTACGGGACCTGAAGGATTTAGCGCTATGTGTATGACTAGGGCAGGCATAGACAATCATACTATACTCATCACAATTCCAATTCCATCACAATCATACTCATACTAGTTTACCACCTTTCTAGAAGGCGGAGGGTCAGGTGCGAGCGGGCCACATCTCGACGGTACACTAGCCAGGAACACTAATAGTAAGGAACCACCCATTACTACCCCGAACTAGGCCGTAGTAGTGTATACTCCAAACCAGGGTTTCGCCCTAGTAGGTCGACAACTACCCGTCTATCCTAAACTAGTCCACACAATAGCAAAACAATTTATACCAGGTCCAAGAAATGGGTAGCATGTTTTCTCCCCCAAGTTTAGAAATCATTCAAAAATAAATGCGAGTAAAAGTGGGGCTATAAACTCACCTCGAAATAGCAAGCACAAATACACGAGTAAGCAAAGAAAATTTCGGCTAAGATTCAACAGCAACTATTGACTCGGCACGACCTATTGCAAGTATATATACTTTTTGCTCAATACCACTTCTTAAAATAATTAATACTCCAATAATCTCCAATGGGTTTCCTTTTACTTCCAAATAATC
>LBNU01012249.1:12027-31105 GCA_014162995.1 Artemisia annua
TCTATCTTCTTTCTATTTTCTAACAAATAACGTGAGGAGGGGCGACCTCTTCCAATCTTGTGTTTCGTGGTTGTTTGTGTTGTTTGTCCAGGAATTTCCCGAATTATGATGACTCTCGTGCTCGTTGTTTGACTCATCTCCACTCGAGTCTCATTCTTCATGCTTTTGGAAGTTCGCATCTTATATCCTTAATCTTATCGACTAACGTATCTTTGGCATAATTAATAAACGGCCCTAGACTTATGTTAGGATTACCCTTACTTTTCAAACATTGAGGACAATGTTTCGTTTTAGTTTGGGGGGGTCAATCTTCGATTTGATTTGACTTGCACTTTCATGTAGTCGTTTACTCACGCAACCTCGTTTTTCCTCAAAAATATCAAAATTTAAATTTTTTTTGAATAATTGTGAAAAAGAATAAGTGTTGAAAAGTTGTAAAAAAATAGAATAAAAGTTCGAATAAGTGTTTTGACACCGTGTCGACTTTCCGCTGGTGAGAGTAGAAATAAAAATTTTGACTTGATCCGGGCGTGTTGAGCCCTAGCTTGTCTCCCTTAACCAATATAATTTTTAAAAATGATTATCGGCTAAGCATCCGCGGATCTCATTATTTGGGATTTTAAATTTGCGGAGAACGTGAAATGATAGAGTTTCTTTAGAAGTTAGATGCTAAGCATAGAGTAGTTGGATCTCTTTAAAGCTCATCGAAGGTACTCATGTCTTTTTGTTCCCACAAAATTGCTTCACCCCATATCTGTGCAAAATAATTAAAGATGTTAGGTTTAGCCGATGAGTAGTTCTTTATCTTCTTAAGAGAATCTTTGCTTGGGAAATTGGGTACACATCATGGATACACGCCAGTTGAGTTGTATTGTATATCGTTGTATAAGCGTAGTACGCATGTGGTTTCGGAGCTACCCAAAAGCCCGTTGTTATGTATGAGCTAAGGTGCTTTAAGACTTCGGATTGAGATCGGACCTTGGATCCTAGATTCCAACCCTAGCAGTTGGCGGTAGGTCTTGGATTGAAACCGTGAAGGTTCGGAGTTGAGAAGTTACTAAGGCAAGAAAAAGAAAGAAAAAAGTGAAAAAAAAAGAAAAAGAAAAAGAAAAAAAAAAGAGAAAAGAAAAAGAAAAAGAAAGAATAAGGATGTATGTTGAAGATTTATGGATCATGAGTTCTAGTGTTAAGACTAAAGTTGGTCGCGCGTGAGGTGCATGTTACGATCCTAGATCGGACGCATGAGGTGCACGTGAAATGTACTCGCCAACTTATGTCTATTTTTGATGTATTCCAAAGTCTTTGTATGTATCCAATATCCTTGATGTGGACCACATTTCTCTTGCAAACCTTCTTAAGGGAAGATCGATAACTACTTAGCGTTTGAATTTGGTATCTTTATCGGACTAAAAACTATGAAACGAGATGCTTATGAAGAAATTCATTTCTCTCACAAAAATAAAATAATGAGATACAAAAATAGGAAAATGGGAGCAAGCGGTACACGAGTAACTTCCATGAGTAGCGTTGGCATCTAACTTGTAATTAAACAATGATCCGTTTTTACGCTTAGTTTGGGAGCTTGTGAAAAATCAGGGACGATGAATTTTATCCAATCGGTCACTTTTCTATGAATCGTGTTCTTACTCTATGACCCTTAATCGTTATTGAAAGATAATGAAAGTCAAGCACACCGTCATATGCTAAAGTTAGTAGTATAAAGTAGTGTATGGAATAAAATGGAAAACCGGGGCGTTTTAGGGAATAAATGATTTCGTATCTCTTTTAAACATTTTACTACTTTTCAAAGTTAGTAAAGAGGGGTGTGAAATTATTTATCTCTAAGGCGTGACGTGATTACATTGCGTGAGGACACGCAAAACCTTAGTCTGGGGGATTTTGGTATGTGCTTATTCACATACCTTTTATTCACCATTTTCAGACTCTAAAAGACCAAAAACTAACGTTAAACGCCAAAGATATCATGTTTTTGAGTTTGTGATCGTGCAGGGAAGGATATTGCATAAATGACATCAAAATCAACCAAAAAGCCTTAAAACGAGCACGAGATGTGGAAAAGTGTCAAAAAGCCGAGTCAACGATGTTATCTACTTAAGAAAAGCCCGAAGCGATGAATTTATTTCTTAAAGGCTCGAAGAAAAATTCATGAGACGCTTAACCGAAGCTCAAAGAGATTTTCAAGAAAAGTCCTCCACATTTGAGCAAGTTGTCGCGTTGAAATCTTTTGAAGACCTTTGGAAGAAACGTCGACTCAAGTCCTCGAGATACATTAATGTTACGTTTAATGTTTAGTACGATTAGTAACGTTTGTAATGTAATTTTAGTGCATTATTCATATATTGTAAAGGTTCAAGGGCTAAACGTGCAACATTGTCAAACATGTGAAAGCCTTGGCCTATAAATAGACATCACCACCTCATTTAGAAGGTTGGTTAGTTTTAGGTTTAGATTTAGAGGGTTGGGCCTCATTAGGAGTAGGTAGCTAGCTTTTATTTGTAAGTTTTTATTTTCTTAATTCAAGCTTA
The DNA here is from genome assembly GCA_014162995.1 of Artemisia annua. NCBI lineage: Eukaryota > Viridiplantae > Streptophyta > Magnoliopsida > Asterales > Asteraceae > Artemisia > Artemisia annua. The sequence continues at coordinate 14,574 of LBNU01012249.1, forward strand.
TTTTCCGTGCTTTAAATTCTAGCTTTTATTCACGCTTCTTAATGTTTTCTTCTAGCTTTTACATGCTTTCTTCTTCTTAAATTCATAAGTTCTTTTTCGTAGTGTTTGATATCAAGTCATTTGTTTATAAAATCTTGTGTATTATTCATCAACTTTGCATGTTTTGATTCGAAAAACCAAAAAAAATATGGGTTAGTAGCCTATTTTTGGGTGCGTGTCGTTAAATCCTAGCTTATATTAATCTTTTAGCAAGTTCTTATAAATTTTTATTAGCTTAGATCTAATTTTCTTGCGTCTAAAAACTTCCCAGTAGCATATTCTTTAGTTTTTGGCGAGTAGGTATTTTAGGGTTTTGCGAGTATCGACTTTATTTTGTGTTTTGCGAGTATGGGAATCAGTTTTAGCGAGTAAGAACTTTCTCTTTGCGAGTATCACTTTAAAAAGTTGCGAGTATGAAAACTTTATTTTTTTTGCGAGTATGAAAACTTCTGTTTTTGCGAGTATGAATTCTTATTTTTGCGAGTATGAAATTTCTGAGTTTGCGAGTATGGGATTTTTTATAGCGAGTAGGGTGTAGATCTTTGTGAGTATGCTTTTTAGTTTTGCGAGTATGAGTTGTTAATTTTGCGAGTGTGGTATTTTGTGGTCAATAATATCAAGCGTACTTTTCAACAAATGGACTTAACGTTTTGCAAGCTCAAGCTTAATTGTTTATTTAATTAGCAAGTTCTATTTTCCTAGTAGCAGTTTATTTCACTTTCAAACCTTCCTAGTCTTATTTTCTTATTAATTAGTATTTTTAAGGTCTTGTGTCTAATATCTTTTGTGTCAAATTTCTTTTCTTTTAAATGCCGAGTTAGGCACGAGTTTCACCTCATCGTCTCATCGAGTGAGGTTTCTCATGCTTCACACTAAGGGGAAACTCTGCCGAAATTTTCTTAAATCATTCTAGTTACATTTTCTTAAGTTCAATCTCGTTTAATTTTTAGAATTAAACTTTATTTACGTTTAAAGTCACTTAGTCTTAAACTTTTTATTTTAAAGTTTGGTTAATTTTATTTTTCGTCTTTTAAATCTTAAAAACCAAAAACATTTTATTTTCTAAGTTCACATTTTATTTCCTTTGTCGCTTTATTTCATTTTAAATGAGACGTGAGTAGTTTAAATCGTGTTTGCTTCGCGACTAGAGTTTGTAAGCTAAGTGCGCACGTTAAAGGTCTATGATAAATAATCGTTAAGATTATTTAGGCTTATAATTTCATTATTCGAAGGACGAAAGCCGGAGAACAATCAAATCATACGTCTTGAGTTATTATCTCTTCGAAAGATTAATCGACAACTAATCTAGAGAAAGGAAAATAATTCGTCATAAATCCTAAACTCACACTTAACAAACTTACTCACGTCACTTTGCAAACATATTGTCTTTAAAATTCATTTACCGCTTTCATTACTTATCGCACTTTAATTCTTGTTTACTTTAGTCATTTTATTTCATGCTTTCTTTACTTGCTTACTTATTTTGCGTCGTTTTACTGCTTTCCTTTACTTAAATCTCGTTTTAATTGTCGTTGTAGTTTAATCTAAAACCAAAATCAAATCTTTTAAACCTATTCACTTCACATAACTCACGATTCAAAGCGACAAGATCCATTCAACCCTCGTTGGGACAACGACTCGAGTTTATAAGCTTCACCGCTTGAAAAATGACTCGTCAGGAGTAAACCCGTTATGTGATTAGAGAAGACGTAAGCATGGGCTATGAGCATATGAATGCTTTCACTTGATGTTATGTGAAATATATAAGCTCTCTAAGTTTAGAAAAGCCTTGGCTAGAGGCGAGAGTTAGAAAACATGAGTTGGCGTTTTCCCGAGAATAGGTATTTTAAAAGTTGGATCTCTCTAATCCCAAAACTCGTTTCGAGTGTTCTCAATTAAGCACATAACATATTCATACTTGAATTGAAAGATCCACATTTATCGGGTAAGGGGAAAGCCGACTTTCAAAGTTTGTCCTGACAATATTAGTAGCCTGGCGCGTCAGCCACGCATCAACGTGTGGCCAACGCGTCAGGTGCGGATATTGAGTCGGGGAAACTTTGGCTAAGGTTCGTTATTTTATGTGTTTCGAAGATTTATTTTTCATCATTAAAACATATAGAGATCTCGTCATTGTTACCTTAACACATATTATCACATAAAGACCTATCAAGCCAAGCTTAGATTTCTTGTCATCCTCGTCCAGCACTAGCACACTTGTCATCTTCATCTATTGAAGGCTTTTTATCAAAAGAAGATCAACCACATCAAGCTTAGAGTTCTTGATATTTAGATTGGACATTCATCTCCATTAGACAATTTGGTCTTGTGTCAACATAATAAAACATCACGCATAATCACCATACAACACCTTGTATCACCCACTATATTTCAAACTCGAGGTTATATGATTTATGTGTTTTTGCCTTAAAACACAAGGGTTATAGGTTTAGTGTGTTTAGGCCTTAAAACATAAAGGTAATAGGTTTGTTATATTTGGGGCATAAAGCATAATGGGTTTGGTTATTCTCAAAGAAGAACTCGATATCAAGCTGAATATTGGTAAACTTGTAACCGACGTTGTAAGGTTTTCTCCACCGAGAAGGGAGCTTGTAATTGACTTAGTGAATTAACTCTCGAGTCGGAAACTCAGGGAGTTGAGTAGGTAGAAAAGGAGTTTCGTGATCGAACCACTATAAATTATCATGTCCGGTTTGATTTTTTCCTTTACTTATTGTTTTTTGTTTATATTTGTATTGTGTTTATATTTGCAATGTGTTCATATTTCATCATAATAATCTAGAAACTAGAAGCATAAAATATAAAGTAAATAAATGAATCTATAAGCCACTTTTATGTCATACAAATTTGTAATACCCAAAACAGGGAGTACAACTCACAAATAAAATGATGAGTATGCTAGCTACGTGATGTTTTTGTTGGTCATTAGATTTATTTGATAAGCCCACCTGTTAGATAATTATGGGCTTAACCCAATTGTATATATTCTAGAACTCTATTGTCATATATATACTTTTGGTTAATTGATAATATGCAAGCAATCTTTAATCATCAAACATGGTATAATGAAGCTTTTAATGACTCTAATTGGCAATCTACTAGGTGTGATGAATATAATGCACTTATTAAAAATAATACTTGGATACTTGTGCCACGATCCAAGGATGCGAACTTTATTCATTCGTGTGGTTATTTTGACATAAGTATTTAGTAGATGATACTCTTAGTCATTACAAGGCTAGGCTTGTGGCGAATGACAGCACCCAACTTTCTAATGTTGATGTTGATGAGACTTTTAGTCCAGTTGTTAAACCGGCTATCATTGAGACTGTTCTTAGTCTTCATGTTTCTCGACATTGGCATGTTCATCAGCTTGATGTCAAGAATGCATTTTTAGATGGAGATTTATCTGAGACTGTTTATATGCATAAGCCTTATGGCTTTCAAGATTCTCAGCAACCTAATCATGAGTGTTTATTACAATGATCCTTTTATGGTCTCAAGCAAATACCTCGAGCTTGGTTTCAGTGCTTTGTTGCCTTTATAACGCGTGTTGGATTTTGTCATAGTCTTTGTGATTCCTCGTTATTTATTTATCGTCAGAGGAGTGGCACTTCTTACTTACTATTGTATGATGATGATAATGTTCTGAATACCTCTTCTTCTGCTTTATTAAGACGGATTATTGCATCTTTGCATCAGGAGTTCTCTATGACGGATCTTGGTTCGCTTAATTACTTTCTTTGTACTTCTGTTGCTCGTAATGCTTCTGGGATGTTTTTGTCACAACGAAAGTATGCGTTAGTAATTTTGGAACCGGCTAGTATAGTTCGATGTAATCCATGTCGGACACGGGTTGATACATAATCCAAGTTAGGGGCCGATGGTGATCATGTGTCTGATCCGACGCTATATCGCAGTGTAGGTGCTCATCAATATCTTACTTTCACACACACACAAAACACATTTTTTATAAATCTAAAACCTAGTCAAAACACACACACACAGACACATTTTTATAAATTAAAACCCCATTTTAAACTAAAAATAAAAACAACCAAAACACAAAACAAATAAAAACCTAACACAAAATCCATTTTATTTAAGAGAGAGAGAGAGAGAGAGAGAGAGAGAGAGAGAGAGAGATGGCCATGGCGTGCATTAAGGGGATCCCTAAAGCCATGGCGCACCCCCTCCCCCGATACCATGAAGCTGCTATGGCAGGTCCACACGTCGGATTGGTGCCTACTTCAAGTGATGACACCTTGATCTCTGAAACATTTGCAACTAGTATAAGTCTAAAAATCAAATACTTTGAGGTTTAGAGATGCTTGAAACATGTTGTACCGTACAAACTTTTGTGCACGATTTCTCATGCAAAACATATTGTACCGTACAAACTACATTTGTTGAAATCACACTTGAAGGGTATATTTGGAATAATCAAACTCATGAAACATTTATTAAGGGCATTTTGCATTTATAAGACAACCTAACTTTATATAATATATAAGATATTTACCAACTAGGTAGAATCTTCCCCTTTGGGGTTTAATTCATATGTATCTTGCATGAAAATATGAATTAGCCATTTGGCAATAATTCAAAACCAAAGAGAAAGGCATTAAAAGTGTTTTTGCATGAAAATCACCATTAGCAATTTTAAGGTTTTGAGTGCTTAGCAATTATGTAAGCATCTTACCTCTATAGATCGACCATTTTTCCATGCATTATTTGAGCGGAAATATTTCAAATCAAACATGAATTGCCATTCAAAACGGGCATGAAATGGGCATGTGTAGATTCGAAGGACCTTTCAAGACCGAGGGATCTTTAAGTGATCCATTCCCCAGGTTGTATTCGTACCTAACCAATTCATCAACTACTTTGCTTATTTAAGCCACTATTTAGTCCAAATTTAAACTAAGCTTTTGCAATGTAAAATTACACATTCTCAAGTATTCAAAACCCTCTCTAACCCTTGATTATAATGCTGTTAACTCTCGTTTGTTGAAAACATATTATCACATAAAGACCTATCAAACCAAGCTTAGAGTTCTTGTCATCCTCGTCCAATACTAGCATACTTGTCATCTTCATCTATTGAAGGCTTTTATCAAAAGAAGATCAACCACATCAAGCTTAGAGTTTTTCATATTTAGATTAGACATTCATCTCCATTAGACAATTAGGTCTTGTGTCACCATAATAAAACATCATGCATAATCACCATACAACACCTTGTATCACCCACTATATTTCAAACTAGAGGTTATATGATTTATGTGTTTTGGCCTTAAAACACAAGGGTTATAGGTTTAGTGTGTTTAGGCCTTAAAACATAAAGGTAATAGGTTTGGTTATTCCCAAAGAAGAACTCGATATCAAGCTAAATATTGGTAAACTTGTAACCGACGTTGTAAGGTTTTCTCAGCCGAGAAGGGAGCTTCTAATTGACTTAGTGAAGTAACTCTCGAGTCGGAAACTCAGGGAGTTGAGTAGGTCGAAAAGGAGTTTCATGATCAAACCACTATAAATTATCATGTCCGGTTTGATTTTTTCCTTTACTTATTGTTTTTTGTTTATATTTGTATTGTGTTTATATTTGCAATGTGTTCATATTTCATCATAATAATCTAGAAATTAGAAGCATAAATATAAAGTAAATAAATGAATCTATAACACTTTTATGTCATAAAAATTTGTAATACCCAAAACAGGGAGTATAACTCACAAATAAAATGATGAGTATGCTAGCTACGTGATGTTTTTGTTGGTCATTAGATTTAATTGATAAGCCCACATGTTAGATAATTATGGGCTTAACCCAATTGTATATATTCTAGAACTCTATTGTCCTATATATACTTTTGGTTAATTGATGATATGCAAGCAATCTTTAATCATCAAACGTGGTATAATGAAGCTTTTAATGACTCTAATTGGCAATCTACTATGTGTGATGAATATAATGCACTTATTAAAAATAATACTTGGATACTTGTGCCACGATCCAAGGATGCGAACTTTGTTCGTTTGTGTGGTTATTTTGACATAAGTATTTAGAAGATGATACTCTTAGTCATTACAAGGCTAGGATTGTGGCGAATGACAACACCCAACTTTCTGGTGTTGATGTTGATGAGACTTTTAGTCCGGTTGTTAAACCGGCTATCATTGAGATTGTTCTTACTCTTCCTGTTTCTCGACATTGGCATGTTCATTAGCTTGATGTCAAGAATGCATTTTTAGATGGGGATTTATCTGAGACTGTTTATATGCATAAGCCTCTTGGCTTTCGAGATTCTCAGCGGCCTAATCATGAGTGTTTATTACAATGATACTTTTATGGTCTCAAGCAGATACCTCGAGCTTGGTTTCAGTGCTTTGTTGCCTTTATAACGCGTGTTGCATTTTGTCATAGTCGTTGTGATTCCTCGTTATTTATTTATCGTCATAGGAGTGACACTTCTTACTTACTATTGTATACTGATGATAATGTTCTGACTGCCTCTTCTTCTTCTGCTTTATTAAGATGGATTATTGCATCTTTGCATCAGGAGTTCTCTATGACGGATCTTGGTTCGCTTAATTACTTTCTTTGTACTTTTGTTGCTAGTAATGCTTCTGGGATGTTTTTGTCACAAAGAAAGTATGCGTTAGTAATTTTGGAACGGGCTAGTATAGTTCGATGTAATCCATGTCGGACACGGGTTGATACATAATCCAAGTTAGGGGCCGATGGTGATCATGTGTCTGATCCGACGCTATATCGTAGTCTTGTAGGTGCTCTTCAATATCTTACTTTCACACACACACAAAACACATTTTTTATAAATTTAAAACCTAGTCAAAACACACACAGACACATTTTTATAAATTAAAACCCCATTTTAAATTAAAAATAAAAACAAAAAAAACACCTAACACAAAATCCATTTTATTTTGAAGAGAGAGAGAGAGAGAGAGAGAGAGAGAGAGATGGCCATGGCGTGCATTAAGCGGATCCCTAAAGCCATGGCGCACCCCCTCCCCCATACTATGAAGCTGCTATGGCAGGTGCACACGTCGGATTGGTGCCTACTCCAGGTGATGACACATTGAGCTCTAAAACATTTGCAACTAGTATAAGTCTAAAAATCTATTTAAGAGCACATGGTACCATAGCGTACCCCTTGCGCCAAGTTTTATGTGGCCGTTATAACTTAAGCCATGATACCTTTACTTTTTATGTTATAACTCAAGCCATAGATCAGTTGCATGTGTGTGTCTTTTTTACAAGTTAATTGTGTATTTCTGGGTATAAAAGAGGTGTTTTGACTTGAGTTTTAAGAGGGGGTGTCTTGTGGTGGGTGAAAGGGTTAGGCTAATGCTAATGGTGACCACAATTTTGTAGTCACCCCCTGACACATCAGCGCCACCCCGGCTTTCCCTCTCCAAGACTACACTCCAACCACAATTTGCTTATAAGGCGATCGCAATTACAACATAAAAATATACCCCACAAAACTAACAAAAAAACTACAAATACAAACAAAATGAAAGTTTCGGTTGGGTAGCCAACCAAAAGATTGGAATTATTGGGGTGGGACGCGGTGAGGGTGCGTGCTACTAGAGGAGAACACAGTGAGGGTACTCGGTTGGTTGGGGTGTAACGAACCCATTATCATTGGTCTTATGTTAAAAGGAAAATTTTTGATGTGACATGACGTGACACTAAACACATGCTTTGACTTGAGTTATAACACCTTGTGCTCTAAATCTATGTTTGACAAGTTATCATAGTTAAGAAATGTTATGGCCATGAGGCTACTCGTTTATTATCTCAGATTATTTGATTAGACCGTGTTTCAGTCTTATTATTAGTCCTAAATATAGTCATACAACGGTATTTCCTAAATATTAAATGAGAAATAGAATCATGCATCGCGGTAGTGTATTATTGGATAAAACTTTTATGATATATCCACTTAAAATCATTTAATCACTTTATTTTCTTTGCACAAAAAATATTGTTTATGTCTATGTAATTTGATATTCATGCATTTTCATATAACTGAATCATGTAATGAAATTTATATTCCTTATCTTTAATCTGGCGTAATTCTAAAAACCTAATAGTTCAATTATTATGTCAGTAATTTCTTTTGAATAAATAGTTTATACTATAAAAATAAAACATAAAACTCTTCCATAAACTAATACTGGTTATTGTAATGAGTATCCTATTTATATCATTTAAATTTTTACAATCATTTTGACTTATTACCCAAAAAATAAGAAACTAGATTTAAAATTTTGATCCCTAATTTTATAAAATGTAAGTTAAAAGATATTGCAATTTTGGGTTCATTTTTAAACTTAAACACCTTTATTGGTATATATATATATATATTTTATCTCAATTACTAAATTTTGATCTATTATAAGAAAAATTAGAAGTTATTTTTAAATTTTTAATAATTTTGTCGGGTCGTACGCAAGTAAAAAACATTGCAATATTGAGCTTATTTTATTCTCATTTTAAAGATGCTTTTATTGGTATATTTCTTAAAAGAAATTGCTAAATATTTATTAAATATTTGATAAATAAAGTTGAGCACATTAGTCATCGTGATTTGTGTAGTGATGTTGGTCATGGTTTGTGTTTATGGTTCGTTGTACATATGAGGTCGTTTAGCAGGGTTCAAGGCTATTGTTTGAACTTGTGGTTCTTGAACAATTGAGGGCATTTCTCCATCAACTCTTTCTACATCTCATCATGCCATCACCCAGTTCGATAGTGTGTTTCAAATTGGTTTGTTTGAGTTTCGGTGAGTTTTGTACAAAGGTCAAAGTCATGGTTGTGGTCGTGTTGTTAGAATTTGGTAATCATGACAATCATATATTTACACTAATATCATGTAGTCACGTATGCGGAAGCGTAGGAACAAGTATAACACATAATTATTAACTAAAACATAAATAGGAACGTACCGTATGCAAATCTTGAACAAGTGAAGAACCCTAATTAGGTTTATGTAGATCTATGAATAACCCCTTACCTTTTTGTTATTCGATCTCTTGATAATAACTATAATGAGTTATTACCTCGTTCTTGTACACACGAATTAAACCGTATTAAAGTTATGCTAGTAAAAACACAAGAAACCAATTTTTTTATAAAACAAAAATCGATCCAACCCTTTGGAGGTGTTGGCCGATCGGTTTGAGCAAAAGAAAGAAGAGGAAAAACTTAGGGATAATTGTGTGCACAAAAGTTATGAAAACAATTGACCCTAAGGTTTGTATTTATAGTGTTTTGCAATCTTTGGGAACAAGTTAGGGTTTGGGTTGCCCCTTACCCTTGCTCGGCCGAATACTAGCCCAAGGAGGGGTTCTAGACCCTTCTTGGGTTACCATATTGCATACACATATTTGTTTCCCAATTTGCATCTAACGGTCGTTAGTCATTTAACGGTAATACTAACGGTCGTTAAGTAATTGTGTTAAAATAATAAATATATAAATACATTTATTATTATTCCTTAATACTCATTCATAACGTGTGCAATCCCGAGGTCTCGGGTTCGATACTAGACATTTACTTATTAATATTTATCCATATTACAACAGCTCCCACTTGGATATCTATTAATAGTAGAATGACATTGGTTAGCGTCTAGCAACACGCCAATGCCCCTAGATCAACTCGAGGTAGGTTTCCTGGATAAAACCTTTAATGATTCATCATTATTATCATCCTTTTGTTTCTAATACCACATTTAATAAAGATATGGGTTCAAGTCATTCTTTATTAATAATTCTGTTTCTCGTTATTTATGATTGAACAAAATTACCAAAACATCTGAACGTATTCCAGATAGACTTTGGGCGTGGCCACGCAAACATTTTGTCAACCCTACGAGGGGCCCAGCAGTATTAAACTCCAAAACAAATTTGAAGGAACAAATTCTATATTGACTACAAGCATAACCCATGAACTTTGCAACATTTCTGAAAACAATCCTTATAACTACCAGTTATGGTTAGCGGTAGATTGCTTCACAGAAATGCACTACATCCATGACAGTTATCTGGTATCTCAAGTCTGAGGATAACTATTTAAACATGATTTACAATTAATGACAAGTTCAATAATGTAAAGTCATGTAGTTGGGATTAGTCCTATATTCAATTCATTGAATATCATGTGAAATAGGTATGTCAACGCATCAATATACTTTCAAGTATATTCTAACCAATACTCAGATTTGTCTTAGTTTAATGATATTCCAATATCATTAACCGACAACGGACATTTAGAATAATAATTTATTCAAGGATTTAAACATGCAAATACAGGATATATTATTAAGACAATGATAAATAAACATAACCAATATTTTATTTCATTAAAATAATAATTATACATTATATCCTTTATCCAAATACTAATCACAAATAAGTTCAAAAAAAATACTAATCACAAATGGGCATGAAACTTTCAGCTAAACGTAGTCCTATGCCTTCAGCAAGCTTATAAAGCTTAGTGCCAGGTAGAGCTTTCGTTACTTGATCTGCTAAGTTATCATCTGTGTGAACTTTGAGTAACTCGATTTCTCCAATATCCACTTGCTCTCGAACATAGTGATATTTAATCGGGAAATGTCTAGTGCCCTTCATGATTCCAGGTTCATTGGCAAATGTAATTGCGGCTGAGTTGTCACAATACATTTTTATAGGTCGTTGAATCGATGGCATAACTCCAAGGCCCGAAACAAACTTCCTAATCTAGACGGCTTCCATTGCAGCTTCTGAAGCAGCTATGTACTCACTTTCTGTTGCAGACATTGCTAATGTACTCTGCTTCTTGCTCCTCCAATCCACAGCTCCTCCGTTGATGACAAAAACATAACCCGTCTGAGACTTCGTATCATCTCTATCACCTTTCCAGGAAGTATCGCAGTAACCTGTAACATCAAGTTCTGCATTCGGATTTCCCCCATACACCAAAAACATATCCTTAGTAGCCCTAAGGTACTTAAGAATATTTTTAACAGCAGTCCAGTAGAGTTCACCTAGATTCTGTTGATACCGACTGGTCAAGTTTTGAGCAAATGCCACATCTGGCATTGTACTTTTAACTGCATACATAATAGATCCCACAGCCGAAGCATAAGGGACTCTCTTCATGCGTTCCACCTCAGCAGGTGTTGAAGCACAAGCTTTGCTACTTAAGCCATGGTGTTCTTGCATTGGCAAATATCCCTTATTGGAATTTTGCATATTGAATCTATTCAATATTATAGCAATGTAAGCACTTTGGCTTAATCCAATCAATCGCTGAGATCTATCTCTATAAATTTTGATTCCTAGAATGAATGCAGCTTCCCCTAAATCTTTCATAGAAAAACACTTTCTAAGATATGCCTTGACATCATGCAAACTTGGAATGTCTTTTCCCATGATCAATATGTCATCGCCATATAATATAAGGAATATTACATCACTGATGCGTGGTTTTGCAACCTTACAACAAGTTTTACCTCTCAAGGGATCTTAAGAGGCTTGCAATCCCCACCAGGCAGTGTACCTGACCGATGTAGTATAGTGTAGTGGCAAGTACCGGGGGATTGATTGTTCTCTAGGGGAATAGTGTCGTTAGGATTGAAAAACTACTCTAATAGGTCTAAGGGTGAGGGAAGATTCTTTTTTGTATTTTATGTTTTTAGGAAAGCAAGTAAAATTATCTCGGGTTTGAAGGAGTGGGTGGATTAGTTGCTAGTCAACTAACCCAAATAACTACAAATGCAAATAAAATAAATTGACTGAAAATAAAATGGTTGTGAAAACTAATATGGAGAGAAGTATGTTTACTTAGACTTCATTACTCCCTAACTATCTTTTACCGGTTGATTAGTGTGTTATAATTGCGTGGATGACGGGTTGCATTCCTTAATACCAGTCGTGGGGGTGTGTACGAACTTCCCCAACTCTATAAGCTCCTACTTCACTCCTATGTCGAGCCGACTAAAAGCTCCTAACATGGAATCACTAGAATTCGCTCATGCATTAAATACAACCACATAATCGTAGTACACATCTGATCATGTTTCTTAAGACGTTCAAGCAAGTTACCGTATAGGAGGTTAGCCAGTTTTCTTACGCCTAACATCGATAAACATTCATCCAATACAATTAATAACACACCATCCAACCAATAATTAATAGTTAGGTTTCATTAGATCTAAGCAAACACAAAGAAAACCTAGCCTAACATGTTAAACAAAAGACAAGAACAAGATAGAATCAAACAACACATAGACATATTGAATGATTAATTGATAACTTATCTTCAATGTAACATGGAAGATCTCAAGGTGAAACACCTTGAAAAAGCTGCTAAAATTCGTATTAGGGTTTCTCTCTAAAAAGTTCCACCCAATAAATGAAAATTGCGAAAATATATATAGGAAAACAGATCTGACGGCGTCACTCTTTGGGTTGTGACGCCGTCACCTCGCCGTGCTAGGGTTTCCTGACGGCCTCTTGACGCCGTCCCCCTTTAAGTCCCAAAATTCCATTCTGGCTTATCAAGGACAATCTTCACATCCACCTCCGTTTGTCTAGCTTGACGGCGTCACCTTCTAAGCCATGACGCCGTCATGGGTACTGTTCCAGCAGATTCAGAGACTTTGTCGTTTTCTTCACTTTTATGCTCCAAAAACGTCCAAAATGCTGCCTTTTCTAGATTTCTTCTCCAAAGTACCTAAAATGACAAAAGGAACGATTTAGGGCAATATTTGATCAAATAATTATGATTTAGGGCTTAAATGACCCCCCAAAAGCGGTACACTTTTCGCCTCATCAAATACCCTCGTAATAACTTTTTGCTTGTCCTCAAGCAAATGCGCTTTTATTCTAATCAAAATACAAGTTAGGGGTCATTTAACACTAATATAAAATTAATTACAACAAATAGTCGTTCCCCTTTAATCATAATAAGCACGGAGATTACATACTAGCACCTCACAAGTAGTGTTTAGATACTCACATCTCTCAGGTGTCATAAAAGTATATCTCACAAATGAAAATGAATAATATCTCTCACTACCTGTCATAGCAAATAGATTACCATAGGCTTGGGAAAGGATCAAAAACCTTCTCCACTAGGCGTAAGCACCTAAGATAAACTATCAAAGAGGGCTTTCCAAAGGGTTGTAACGTGAGGTGTAGGGATATGATAAACACGGGTTTGTTGGATAAGGGATATTTTACTGGTGGTGAGTTAAAGATCTTGATTAGTTACATGTACAATATGGCGTTGCTAAGCCAAGACTAGACTCGACTTAAGCTATTCAAAAACTAATAAATCATAAAATAAACTTAAAAAGAAACGGGATGGTAGTCCGTATGTTTTTTCTACTTTTCTTTTTCTCATTTTTTTTCTTTTTCTTGATCTTTTGATTTTTTTTTATACACTCTTACCCTACCATCCAAAATAATACATCATAGGGGCCTCGGTTCTCCCCTTATACTTGAACTTTTACATACTTTACAAATAACTATTCTAATGACTCGAATTAAGATAATCGAAACACTTGGAGTACTTTTAAAAATATTTAGCACATATGGAGGTAATAATGTTGTTCTTCCCCATTACTCCATTACACTAGTACTTTACCCATGAATCCCAATCGTCCTAAAACAATATGTACAAGATATGACTCGACTTAGGAACCATGTAATCAATTAGATAATTAACTAAGGGTTTAAACAAGTGTTGTCACAATAATGCACTAAAGGTGAGTGCATACAAGGTAGGCTAAGGCGATTTGGGTGTACATTTAAGTGGGTTGTAACAAATTCTTCCTTTAAGTAAAATGCTTAAAGTTAGAAACGAAAAGGATAGGCTCTGGAGGGTGTACTAGGGGTATCGTGTACCAAAAATGGGTACAACGCAAGGGTGTGGGAGAATTACTTGACCAATGTAGCCAAAGTAATTATAACAAAAACACAGGTGTAAAACAATGGGTTAATCCTAATGCCTCTTATCATGTAGTAAATCTAACTACACGAATGTAGTCTCACTTGTGGCCTCGGAATGGTCCTAACGCAAGTTCTAGAATCTAAGTGCTACCGGTACTCATATCATAGCATAAATGCTTTTCCTACCACTTCTATGGGCGAACCTCACATATTTGGGGTGGAAAATTTTTTTAGTGGTACGGTTTTGTGCTAGTCATATAACTCCTATCCATGAGACGCTCATTAAGACCAAAGTTTCACTCCTAAATGTTGTAAAAAAATTTAAATTTGGCACTAAAATTGCGCTAACAGGTATTTCTCTCAGTTTTATTACACACCTACCATTAAACAAACAAAAATCAAGCGTAATTGCATTCTCTAAGGAATCGTAATTTACCCCCCTTACACTTAAGATGAACATTGTCCCCAATGTTCAAATAATAAGATGTAAAAGTAAATAAGGTAAAAGAATGAAATCAAATACTCCCCTGATTCGCTCGGTGGATAAGGTGGTAACATGGTTAGATCTTCTTCTAAGAGAATGTAGAAGCTCTAAGATTAAAGCATTGCCAAAAGCTTGATTCCACATACATCTCCTTGTCCAAAATAACCTGTTAAACCTGAGAAAACAAACACGAAAACCTGCATAACATCGGCGGGATAAATCTGTATAAGGATATAATGCTTGTAGAATGAATATTTTGCAGATTCCTGGAGTTTATAAGTTAGAGATTTAATAAAGCATTTTATGATTCCGGAAGAAAAACAAAACTTTCAAAAATTCCAGAAAACTATGCCTGACGCCGTCAGGTTGGAGCCTGACGCCGTCAGAAGTGATCTGACAGATTTTTCATGCTAAGTTTTCGGAAAATTTCTAGAAAAACTCAATTCTTAGTTCCTGGAAATCCTGCAAAACATCATTATGACTCGATACAAGCATTTGACTCAAACAATTACTAATATGTATGTCAATTTAATATTGTTATGATTCATGTTCATTTGTTCTAATAAACCGATTTAGATTTCCCTTACACTTATCTTTTGCAAAATACCTTTATATGTAGTTAAGACGAAGTTAAAAACAAAATAAAGCATTTTCACAATTTAGTTTGAAGCATGAATCAATAACAATAAAAATAAACATACATACGGAAGCAAATAAAATCAAACAAACAAACAAACAAAACAAACAAAGCTTGGGTTGCCTCCTAANAAGCAAAACAAACAAAGCTTGGGTTGCCTCCCAAGAAGCGCTTTTCTTTATTAACGAGTCTTGTAGCTAGACTCAAAGTCACTCTACCCTATGTAAGTGAGCACGTCATCGAGGACGTCTTTAGGGTTGGGTTTGGTTTCAAGTTTCCTATTAGTCCGCTCAGTACGATATATCTTTTCAAACTTCTCTCCATCCGGGTCATACAATGTCATCTTTATATGCCATGACCCGTCTCCATCTTTAGGTGGTTTATCCCAATCCCACTTATGATCATTGTCTTCACATGTCCACCTATTCATCCCTAGGTTAATTGGTAAAACTCCTAGGAAATCAGTCATCTTCCTAAAAACTAGAGGGTCCACAAATGGGTCCAATTCGGTGTCCCTAGCCAAGAGTTGTTCTACCGTCTGTGTTCGGCTCACAAAGTCCTCTTCTAGGTAAAATGAGCGTTGGGGTCCTACGAGGTCTCTATCGATCCATGGTCCATATCTAGATGGTCTCCTAACCAAATCTAACCAATGGGGTGTTGGTGCCTCATCAGTATCATAAGCATGCTTCTTAACATCGTAGACCGACCAAGTTTCTCCTTCTCCTACCGCTATCTTGGATTCTTTACAATCAATCATGGCACTAGCGATCGCTAAAAATCCTCTTCCTATCAACAAAGGGCATGTGGGGTCGCTAACCATATCAAGGACATGGAAATCGGCTAAAATGGTTAGTTTTCCTATGTGAACTAACACGTCTTTGACTACTCCAACCGGGTGAGCAACACTTCCATCCGCTAAGCCTATTATTACCTCGGTTTCTTCAAGTTTCCCTAGTTTGAGAGAGGTGTAGAGAGGTAATGGTAGTAGGTTAAGGCTTGATCCAAGATCGGCTAATGTGTCATAAGCCTCCGAATTACCGATCTTGCAAGGTAGAACAAATAATCCCAGATCATCTAATTTCTTAGGTAGTTTGTTTTGAACGAAGGCGGTCCCTTTGTCACCTAACTTGAGTTTCTTCTCATATTTTTCCAAGAGGGCATTATAGTAGGGAGCTCGTGCTAACACATCAATAACCGGACGTTCAAGGTGGAGCTCCTTGAATTCTTCATCAAGGTTTTGAGTGGGAGGTGTTTCAACTATGTTGTTGACCAATTTAGTGGTGGATATCTTAACTTGTTGGTCTTTTTGAATGACTTGGTTTTGTTTGAAACACGTGCTCATGGAATTGACCGAATAGTATTGTGGACAAGAACTAGGAG
>LBNU01012249.1:56770-123256 GCA_014162995.1 Artemisia annua
AGGACGATTTTTGTAAAGTCTGGCGCAACACAGGGGCCATTTATGTAAAAAACTGAAAAGAAAATAGTGATGGGGGTATTTTAGTCATTTGATGTTGGTCAGGGACCAAAAATGCAACGAAAACATATTAATGGGGACGTCTGGTGCACTTTCAAAAAGTTGAGGACCAAATCTGCAATTTGGCCAAACCACAGGGACCAAAAATGCAATTAACTCTTAAATATATATTATCTCCCTTTCAAATTCTTGATATATTATTGAAAAATAAAAAAATTACTCACATGGTCATTATCAATCAATTTTAATATTCAAAGAAACAAAGTTGTTTCCAAAAATCCAAAACGACAACCAATATTGAATACGAGAGGTTTTTAAGGCTCACATTAACAAATTAATAGTTTTATGGTCGGCCGCATCTAGCGGTAATATATGTTCTATTGTTGGCCAACAGTTATATGTCCGATTGGACGGGCAACTAGAGCTGCTCTCTCACAGCCGGGCCAGAAAGTCTTTGTCTTGCTATTGATTGTCACGACTAAACAGTCGTGAAAATATTAGCAAATTTGTGAAAATATACACTTTACAAGGATATGTTTGGCAAAAGTAACTGTTGTTGGAACTGAAGATTGTGTTGAAGATGAAGATTATAAAAAGAGATTATTTTTATAATTAAACTACAAAAAGTAGCCTTTGGTTTAAAGATATTATGGAAGATTGTTTTTTTTTTTTTTTATAATCTCTTATAAGTTATATTCGTCAAACAAAAATTATTTTTTAAGTAGCTTATTTTTTTTAAAAAAAATAAGCATAATCTCTCAAAAATCTTGTATAACAAACATACCCTTTATCTATCTAAGTGTTAGAAAGTATCAAAAATTATACGACTCCGCCAGTTTCATAATAAGTGTCACTTAGTTTTAAAAAATTACTAACTAAATTCCCCACTAATCAAATATTATATCTACGACTAAAGTCTATTGTCATTGGTTGAAATATAAAGTGGACATTTTATTATAATACATCTCAAACTAGCAATAACACTTAGTGTGAGACGAATGAAGTATTTATGTTAGTGACATATGCAATACTTAATGGAGTTAGGATAAAATGAGAATGGTGAGAAAAATTCACAATTACAATTTTAAATGCACCTACAAAAACAAATACAACGCTATTTAAAATTATCTCTCTTATTTAAAATGTGTTGCTATAAATATTTCTTATTCTTTCTCATTTTAGTTTTTCTTCTAACTGAACTTCGTATATTTAATGTACGTGCTTACTAGAAAAGCAGAATCACATTCATGTTTAATGTTTACTGTAGTAGGGCTGAGCATCGGGCCGAATCCCGACCGACTCGACCCGTTCCGACTCATTCCGAAACCGAGTTCGAGGAAAAACCCAAACCGAATACCGAACCGAATTGCTCGGTTTAGTCGGGTTCGGTCGGTTTTGTCCCGATATTGGTTTGTTTTTTCGGTTTTTAATTTGTCCATACCCGATCCGTCCCGACCCGTCTCGAAAACCGAATGTCTGAGAAATCAAAACCAAATACCGACCCAAATATGGTCGCTTCGAGATTCGGGACATTTGATTTCGGTCGGTTTTTCAGGATTATCAGGATTCGGTCGGTTTTGCTCACCCTTAATTTACTGTGTCCGTATCACGTCATTTTAGACTACAAAATACAACAGATGAGATACATCAGTCGCTAAAAATGTCTTTTTCTAATGTCTACAGAACCAATGACTCATTGACGTGTTACCTCAAAACAGTCATTTTCGCATGAATAACTACAATGAAAATTAATTCAGTGTATTTGTTTCTTTTGTTAAATCTAATGAGTAATTAATAGGTGTATCTATCGAGTCCCATTAAAATGTGTCGCGACTAGTATTCACGTGTCAAAGAGAAGACACGCTAAGGAATGATGTGAAGATGTTGATCATCGTTCTTATGGATCTCGAATAGACGTAAAAACTCGATTTCAAAATTCATTTTAACTCAGTATTATTTCAAACATATTTGTTCAAAAATTATTGGTCAAATTCATCGCTCCAATATCATCTCTCGAATCAAACATAGACACATATCCTTAAAAAATTACTCCCTCCGTCCCACATTAAGTGTCCACTATGACTTTTCAAAGTCTTTTTTCTTCAACTTTGACTTTAAATATTTTTGTCCGTGTTATATAATACTTGATGCAAGATATATGAATGAATTAAGTTTTTAAATGTATTTTCATTTGTATAATTTTCATTAAGTATTATAGAACACAAATAAATATATTTAAGGTCAAAGTTAAAGATAAAAGACTTAAAAAAGTCATAGTGGACACTTAATGTGCGACGGAGGTAGTATTAACTGACTTAAACAAAGTTAAATCACCTGAAATCATCTGAGCTTCATGACGTGGCTACAATTTACACAAATAGTTAAAGAAAATAAGTGACAAAAGAATACAATGTCTTATTTTTTTACACAAAAAATTTCTAAGCCGTTGGTTACGATATTTTGTTGTAAAAACAAAACAGTGGTTAGAAATTATTCAACAATATTCCCTTGTGGACCATAAAACATGTACTAATTAATTTTACTTTAATCTGTGAGAATGATTTCAAGTTAGACCACGTTATTTTCAACTCAAATAATAAAACAAATAGTAATACACATTTATTCTATTTTGCAAATAGAATAAATCCATTATTGCAAATTAAAAGTAACAACAAAAATCATAGAGCCCAATTTTGTTTTCTTGTGTCTCACTTATCAATTAATTATTAACTACCGTTGGATTCTATATCACGTAAATCTAACGATCAAAAGCATTGCTGCACCACCATAAAAACTGCCTATTTAAACGTTCATGTTACTATCTTTTCAGAAATATATATCATCCCCAATCAAAACCCTAAATTTCCAAAGAAACCACTAAAATCACCATAAGTTTTTTAAATTTATCGATTCCGGTTAGGGAATGCAGAGAGATGAGAGACTCGCGGCTATTTAACTGTGGCCGAGTTAAAAACTCGATCACAGGCAGAAATTGCCACCGTAAACACCGGTTACCTAACCGCGCTTTTGATTTCAATACTAATTAGTTTCTAAATTTATTACACAATAGAGTAATGGTCATGGAGTCAACTATTGATGGAAACCATGGTGTTTTGCATGGAAAATACGAACTAGGAAAGCAATTAGGTCATGGCACGTTTGCGAAAGTATACCATGCGAGAAACGTGCTCACGGGCAGTCACGTAGCGATGAAGATTGTTGGCAAAGAGAAGGTGATAAAAGCAGGAATGATGGAGCAAATCAAACGTGAAATATCTGTCATGAAGATGGTATGTCATCCAAATATAGTCGAGCTACACGAAGTTATGGCAAGTAAAACTAGAGTTTACTTCGCGATGGAGCTTGTAAAAGGAGGTGAATTGTTTAACAAGATAGCTAAAGGAAAAGTACGTGAAGATATAGCTAGAAGCTATTTTCAACAGCTGATTTCAGCTGTTGATTTCTGTCATAGTCGTGGTGTATATCACCGCGACTTAAAACCAGAGAATCTCCTACTGGATGAAGACGGTAACTTAAAAGTTACTGACTTTGGTTTAAGTGCTTTTAGTGATCATCTTAGACAAGATGGTTTGTTGCATACAACATGTGGTACTCCTGCTTACGTGGCACCAGAAGTTATCGGTAAAAAAGGCTATGATGGTGCAAAGGCGGATATTTGGTCATGCGGAGTGATTTTGTATGTACTTCTCGCTGGATTCTTACCCTTCCAAGCTGAAAACGTTGTCGCAATGTATCGTAAAATTTACCGCGGTGATTTCAGGTGTCCGCCTTGGTTTTCTTCGGATGCACGTAAGTTAATCACGAAACTACTTGACCCAAACCCTGATCTTCGTTTACCAATCTCAAAAATCATAGAATCCGCATGGTTCAAAAAAGAAAACCCTAGTAAAACCCCTAGTTTTCTATACGAAAACGATGTTTTCACCAAATGTGACGAGACAGAAACGCTTAACGCGTTTCATATAATCTCGTTATCCGAGGGGTTTGATTTATCTCCATTATTTGAAGAGAAAAAACGCGAAGAGAAAAAGGAAATAAGGTTTGCAACCACGAAAACCGCGTCTACAGTCGTGGCAAAGCTAGAGTCACTCGCAAAAGGCTTAAAATTTTCAGTTAAAAAAAATGGAGATCAAAGTAGTTTAAGGCTGCATGGGGATGAAATTGGACGTAAGGGGAGGTTAGGAATAGCGGCCGAGATAAAGACGGTCGCAGCATCGTTGGTCGTGGTCGAGGTAATGAAATCGAGTGGCGATACGTTCGAATATGACAGGTTTTGTAGTAAGGAACTTCGGCCGGCTTTGAAAGACATTGTTTGGACGTCGTCCGGTGAATAGTGTAAAAATGGCTTTTTTTAGAAAAGTTTATTGGTTAGTGGGTGTTTTTTTAATTCGTGATTCAAAATTATTATATTGGATCATGGAATTATTGTGGTAGTGAATCATTTCATCATGCATTTTTTCTTTTTTGTTTAGTGGAATATGGTTTGGATATTTTGGTTTTCTTATGTTTTTTTCTTTGTGTGAAAAGCATTAATAGTGTTTTGATACTTTGCGTAGCATGGTTTTCCTTTTGTTTTCTGGAACATATACAAAGATCAAAAGATGACCTTTTTTGTTTTTCTTTTGAGTTTTAGAAACTGGAAAGTGATTGCAAACCTGGAATGTATATCAACATAACAATATGAACATCCAAATTATATATGACAAGAGATAGAAAAAGGTTATTTCAATTTGGTCATATATCAATTAGTAGAGATATTCAAGGCATTTGTTCATCGAATGTTCGGAGGCTGTCGAGTTGTGGAAAATGGTCTCGGCTTAATTGGTGGGATGTTGGAGAATGGAGATTATCCTAGATATTTTCAAGGCTTATTTCGTTGGGTGATTCGGTGAACTTAAACAGCTTTACGAAATGTTGTTTGATGTTTGATGCTAAACCCTCGCGGAAGGACACTCTAGGTGAAGGAATCAAAATGTTTTCCCATTATTGGATCCTCCATAGGCATAAAATTAAGCAAATCCTACTTGGTTTGAGTGGATTTGTAATCCTAATCATGCTTTTACAAACTCATTGTAATCTTTCTTGTTGTATTTTTTTCGTTTCTAGCTAGTTTCTTGTTAGATCGTGATATCGTTATATTAGGGGGATGATTTGCACACTCAATTTTGTGATTGGGACACTCAACTGTACAAACAATTAAAGCACACTGTGAATCTTGTACAAGTATCTAATGAACACAGTGGAGTATCCCAATCAAAAGTTTGAGTGTGCAAATCAATTCTCATATAAAATANTTGGCTACTAGGGCCCTCTTTTGGGTGGGTTGTATTTGGTGCATGCATCATATTGCATATGTACCTTGTAGAATATGCAAGTGGCATTGTAGAGTTACAAGCAAAAGAAAAAGACTTAGACAAGATGAAATTGAGTTGAGTTCATTGACAAAGATTGTTGGACTATTTGAGTCAATTTGAGCCAAGTATAGCTTATCTTAATAAAATGATAGGTAAAAAGAAGGGGAAAAGTCATTTTTAATGAAGTTCATATGGTCGTTGAGTATTCAAATCCACAGTATGTAGCATGGTTTTTTAAAACTAGAGGTGATAAAATGAGTGTGTCGGGTCACCGGTTTAAATTGGTTCAGGTTTTAAGTGATTTCGGGTTTAGATGCATAAGCAAAGCTAGTAGGGTGAATAGTGAGTAGGTCACCCCTAATCAGCTCACTTAATTTATTCATTAGTTATTTAGCCCATAAGCTAGTTTGACAATAATATTTGCAAAAAGCCCTTTTATTCCTATTGAAATTTGGAATAACTTAACCAATCAAATACAAGTATACAACATCAAAATTAATTTATTTGTCAAATTATTCTTTTATAATTTAGCTTAGTTCCTAATTATAGTGGTGTTAAGTTGAATCATGAGTTAAAAGTATTATAGATTCATTTTTCAAATAATATTTTTATAGCTATAATTTTGGGATTATGTCGTAGAATAACAATGTACTTTTTCAAATGTATCGATTTGGTATATGAACTTTAAAAAAATTGTAGAAATGTAACGAACTTTCATAAGTGTTTCAATTTGGTACATGATGATGACGTGTCACGTTATAAATGATGTCACGTGTTAGACTTTCAGGTATGACACGTCATTATCACGTACCAATTGGGAACACTTATGAAAGTTCGTTACATTTCTACAACTTTTTTAAAGTTCACGTACCAAATCAATACATTTGAAAAAGTACTTGCTATTGTTTGATTTAATCCCTANTTTTTTTTTTTTTTTACCTTCTTCTTCTTCTTCTTCTTCTTCTAAAATATGGATCTACATGGGTCCGGGTCTAAATAGGTTGAGTCCAGGCCTAGGTGGGTTTTGGTCTGGTTGACAAGTAGGTGGGTCAATTTATTTATTTATTTATTTATTTATTTATTTTTATAGCATTAAAAAAATAAAAAATAAAATAAAATAGACCCACCTTGACTTGTTGGGTAATTGTTACTCATATATAATTACACTTTTCAAATAATCAATTAGACTCATCTATAATATTAGGAAGAATCAGTAAAACTCATGTTTAATCAATGGGTCTAAACTTGCCACCTATAATAAAAACGTACCAGCCATGTAGGGCTGAGCAATCCCGACCGACGCCCGACGACCGACCAACGCCCGACTCCGACCGACAAAAACCGACCTTAACTCGGGTCGGGACTCGGTTTGGGTTTTCAGCCTTGTCGGGACTCGGGTTGGGTCGGGATTACCCGATAAAACACAAAGAATACCATACAATCGGTTCGTTTCGGGACTCGGGTCGGGATTCGGGATTGCCCGAACTAGAATCGGGTCGGGATTCGATTAGGATTTTCAGCCTTGTCGATTTCGGGACTTGTCGGAATCGGGTCGGTTCCGGCGGGTCGGTTCCGGCCCGATGCTCAGCCCTACAGCCATGTATATAGCGAATCGATTTGCATATACTTATTTTGATTCATATCATTTCATATGTTTGTTAGTTATTTTTTTTTATTTGCTTTAACTGTTTGTACGTTGGTGTCTACACATCGAACATCAATCAAATATGATAGTGCAATCGTACAATATAAACTACTCTGTGAGAAACTATTATTTTGGTTCTTTCTATTTTATTATATAAGCTTTTGGCTTAGCCTATGAAGATCACCAATAGGCACACCTGCCCCTGACCTTATACTTACCAGGGCCAGTAAAAGATCACGCCTTTGTGCCTTTAGGTGATGATATTTGATCTTGTTAATAATTTATGTTACTATTTATAATCAAATTGAACAACTCCCTTTTGTTTTTCAGTGCTATTATATACACGAAAATACTAAATAAATACGAATTGATAATTGGGTTGTTAAGATATGTTGGTTTAAATTATTTTACTGGTAATATAAAAAAATAAATTGTTTATTATAAAAATATGAAGATGCCATATATATCACTTTTAGAAGCAATATTAAATTTAAACAGCAAGAAGCACATGGCTATATGGAGTTGCCAACATTTGAATGAACCAAATTTAGGTGTTACATAAAAATCAGATTAAGACCATTCATGTAGATGTCGAGTTTGGTTTGGTCTTGTTAGGTAATATATTACTTTTAATGTTTGTTTGGTTTACATATTCTTGGATCAAAGAGTATCACTGTATTTTTTGCAGACCTTTTGTATGCACAAACAAGGCTTCAATTGTTTTATATATATTGTTCTTACAATAATGTAAAATTTTGTGAATTGTCTTGCTCTTTAAAAAACATGCTTAATTGTTAAAATGTTTTGTGTATAGTAGTTTCAAGGCCCGTCCGAATGAGCGATAGTGCTATAAAGTTTCATAAAATTAGTGATATGTATATGATAATGCAATAAACAAAGGTACATGGTGAACAACATGACTTTCTTAACATGAATATAAAAGTGTTAAATGAAATCTAAAATCGCGCATGGGATATGTTACCCATTACATTTCAGACATATAAATTTTAATAATGTTAACGATATCAATCATGAATACATTACTTGATGCACGACGAAATAAACTGAATAATTGAGGTAGAAAGTTATGGTAGATTAACTTCATTCAAAAAACTAAATAGCAAACTAAAGATTCAGTAAGACAAACATAAGTCTTTTGTTGCGAGCTAAAGATTGATCATACTTCTTGAAAATTATGAATTTTTAGATGGCCAAATTGTTATGTATTCTTGCGAGCTAAACACTACTAACCCATATGAGCAGGGTTATCATGATCACAACTTCATTATATATTTTGACAATATATTAGCTACAATTTTTGTGCAGCCAATTAACTACAATTTTGTGCTATAAATTGTGGGTTCCTGAGTTCTTTTATGGGTCCCTGAGTTCTATTTATGAGTCCCCGAGTCATTTCTTGAATAATATTTTTTTATGGAGAATTGCAGCTAATTGGCTACAAAAAACGTAGCCAAGCTATCCCCTTATATTTTTACATGGCCAGAAAATTTGATCATACTTCTTGAAAATTGCTAATGTGAAAACACATAGTACTAATTATTACCAAACAAGCGTGAATTTAACGTTATGTCATTTGTGGAATAATGTTACATAAACACATGCATTTGAACATATGAATTTATAATTATCGAATAATATCTGAATCTATAATCACTACGAGTTGACCGAAAGTACCACCTTTGTTGAATAAAGAATGAACGAATAAAAAAGTATCCATTGTGTGACAGGATGCGAGTGAGTAAAAAATATACTAAATGACGACTGCAACTTTTAGTATTGTGTTACATTTTTGTTGGACCTGTAAAATATCTATTTTGATATATTCGATACTTGAGATTTTTATAATTGAGAACCTGATTCTTACGTCGTTATGAAATAAGCACTACATCATGATTTAATTATCTTCATAATGAAAATTTATCGAGATTAAACCATTAGATTTAAAATATAAATTTTGGTTACATTAACAAATGTATATAGTGATTAGAAAACAAAAAGACTTGGCTAGTAGTAGTAGTACCATTTAACGGTTTGTTTTATAATTTTGTGATTTGTCACTGATTCATTCACGAAGTTAAAAATGATGGCCCATGACTTATGGGTTTTCCATCATGGGTTGTTTTGCCTTTTGGGCCACAACTTTTGGACGAATATCATACTTTATGCAGTTTGAAATAATATGAAAGAATTTTTATGTGCAAAATGGCAAAACGCATTATATTTGAAATACTAGGTATACGGCAAGTACTTACACGGGGTCATTATTATATCAATTCATTGATACTATGAATTAACGTTTGTGCGTCATGAGCTTAGTGCAATAATGAGTGCTTTTGAATTATGGGTGTATAACAACGTAACCCATTGTCTCTTAAACTTGAAATATTGTGATCATTGTTATTTGATTAAACTCTATGGATTCACTCAACCTTTGTGTTGACTTTTTAGCATGTTTTATTTCAGATCTCTATTAGCTTTTCTAAAGTAGTTATTGTGAGACTCGAGTTCTTTTCTAAAGTAGTTATTGTGAGACTCGAGTTCACCTCCGGTCATTTTTAGTTATTGTGGGGCTCGAGTTCAGCAGCGCTCGTTTTTAGTTATTGTGGGGCTCGAGTTCAGCTCAGCTTGTTTTACACCCTGTGAGCAAATGAGCAGGCCATAAGTAGACTTTTTATAAAATTTAATTATATATCAAGTCTATCGCTCCTGGTTGTTCAAGCATTCGATAACCAGTTATCCTTAGATAAATGATTTCCGAATCATCGCCATATGACACCAACTATAAACCTTTAGGCACTAATTATCTACGTTAGGAACATAATCAAGTGGTTTAAATACAAGAGATTTTAAGAGTGGCAGTTAAATGAAGAAAATTAATTGGTGTAAATGGGCATGACATGCATGTATGATGTATGGGTAGCAACTATAAGTCGGTATAACTAATTTATAGCTAAAAATATAATTTAGACATTTGGCTCAATAAGATGTTAACTCAAACTAATTAAACATTTTGCCCCTCACCCGTTGGAACTAGTGAGGGAAGTTGTGAAGCAGCTTTTTGGAGGATCATTAGCTGGTTCAATATACTAAACTCACTTGGAGTGAGCTCCTTCCGGAATAGTCGTTCCCAAAACACCCTCGTGGTGTCTGGGTCAATTCTCCTTTGGGCGTTTATGTACTTGCCAATTCTGATTTGAATGTCTGGAGCCAAACGCGGAAACGCCCTCGTTATTGACCTATTTTTGGGATCCCCAACATCTGTTTTGTTGTAGGAGCACTCGGTTGAACCTTTGAAATTTCTTGGTTATTGATTCTGGGTCATGTTTGGACCTTCGACATTTCTTGGTGCAGGTCCACGGCTTTGGTCATTTCTTCTGTTTGATTCTGAAGTTTCCCTGGTAATGATGGTTCAGTTTAAATAGAATTTATCTTGAACCACCTGCAAAAATCGATGAAAAGTAGTCGGGTCACAACAACATGGGAAAAGCTGATATTACATGTATTAAACAGATAGGCCTAATCTATATGTAACGAAACCATATAGATTTCAAGTTTGATCTATATATATGTGTGAGATTTCAAGTTTGATCTAAGAGGGAAAGAGTTACACAAGGAAATTTGATTGGGTTAGAGATTTCCAAATACAATATATTGAACTAAATAGTAGAAACAAACTGATCAATCTACAACTAATCATTTAAGGATCCTTTTGAGACTTGAATCGCAGAGACTAAGAGAGTTATAAACAATGGCATAAGCCAGCAACCTTATATACATCTCATATAAAGGAAAAAGATATACAAAATGTGAAACAAAGCAATTAGCTCTTCACATTGAGTTGGGACCCCCTCCACTTAATAGAGGGAGATGCATGCACCTACAAATTAACTTTGATGAATCCCTGCCAAAGTAAGGTGCCAATGATGTGCCCTGATGGGCATTGGGCAAAGTGTCATACACCAGTTTAGAGTATTCTTAGAGGCGGCATACCAACTCTAAAGTTGAAAAAATTTGGAAGTGACATTCTATTATACCCTACCTATTCAAGATGCCCTAGATACGACTGATGCCTTCTACATTGTCTAGTCTCCACTATATTTTGAACAGTGATAATTCATCAACATTAAATAGGAAAGGAACACCCCATTTACATGCTTCATAGTGCAGCAACTCCAAGAAGGAGTAGCACATTAAACCTGTACAGAATTTAAAAAAAATAATAATAATAAAAAAAAAAAATAAAAAAAATCTAGTCTCCACGCATTTGTGTATTCCTTACATATCTTGTAGGTTTGGCTTCCCATGTTACATGACTGCATGAGCATCTTAGAATATACTACACATTCCTTCAAGGCCTAAAAGACTACATGTATCATGAAGCTTTTACTAATACAAGAGAAAGTTAATACATTACAAAAAGACCACTATGTAATGGTCCAGGGAAAAAGCTCAGTATGTGCCTTAGTGTATGAGTAATGCGTTGCAATGGTCGACTAAATCTAGACTCGCAAAACCAAGTAATAACAGTACACACAGATCACAAAAATAGGGGTCTTAAAATCAAATTAAGGTTATTAAATTTGCACCATATCTCACAAATGAGTTTATTTAGTAATGTGATTTAGCTCAAACAGTTCAAATTTGGTTAATGATGGGCAAATGGTGTCTAATTAATTTTAATTATTAGACCCGCAATATCTTCTTTTTGTATCTTAGTTTCTCAAAACTAAGAAAAGCGGATTCGAAACACGAGACATGAAAAGCATCACTGTTTCTATTTGGTGATTTCCATAATCTCCATTCACTACATCCCCGCATTAAATTTTAAAGTTTCCAAGTACTTGAATAGCAATGATGTTGGAAAAGGTCAATACCCAAACTCGGATAGGTGAATACCAAATGTATGATAGGAAAATGAACACATACTAATGGTCCCATTATTAGCAAAGTATATCCCATTTCCACAAACCTCAGCACATGAAATAACACCTATAACTTTTAACACCGGACGAACTAATAATGGACTGAGCAGATGGACTTCTACTTACACATATAGAACAAAAATAACTCTAAAAAATGTTGAGCACGTACAATGGCATCAGGTTCAAGGTAATTAAGTACTAAAAACATTTGATTATGAATCTAAGTGTATACATTTTGTACCTGTCTTTTATTAGAAATGCTGTTATATGTGCACAGAATTTCCTATTTCAAGTTAAAGATAATAATGCTGACATATCCAGAACATCTGAAAATTCAAGAAAATGAAACAAGAATAAGATTGGGCTATAACTACAATGACAAAAACGGCAATACAGACTGTTGATTATGATAAATGACTGTAAGTAAAACCCCAATTATTCAGAAGAAGATATACTTCAACTAAAATCATGTGAAAGAACAACAGGAAGACCAGTTGCGCAAAGTCTTGTTGCTGCAACTTAATATAACTAGTTTAACTTATATTCTTAGGAAGTACTCCGTATTCCATTATGGAAAAGGATTGGGAGACCTAAAAAACATTACTAATTTTATGCCTAACATATGTGTCATTAGCTTAGTGGCTTGTAAAAGAGTGGACCCGGTTGCTATAACCAATAAATGATTGCCACGTAGATTTAGGCATAGAATTAGGCATAAGTTTTAGGTCTCCCAATCACTTCTCTTCCATTATATATATTTACTAAGAGCAATCATATCTATGCTATATATCAAATGCCGATAGTAGCTCAGTAACATTGATAACTGCATAATTAGGGCCATAAATGAGTGCAACAATAAATGTGAGAAAGCTTGATGCACGATATTGGACAGGATGGTGAGGGTCTTAATTACCATGAAAATAATGTTTGAACATGTGGATCAAGAACATTGGTGAAGAGTGAAAACATGAAGTCATAGAAGTTATTAGTTACTGTATAACTTACTGCTTATGATGAAAATCTTTCATTCAATTAAAATGATTTGTGATGAGCAAATATGAAATGATTTTTAGATATGTGTAATTAATGTTTTATCAATTGTATTGTATACACTGAAAGTTGACCGCTTAATGAACCTGATTCACAATCCACTTAGTAAACTGATAAAGTGCTGCACTTTTCTATAATAACTTTTATAAAGCAGAATCCATGGCTCGAAAGTATAAATTGGACCACATTATCGGTTATAAAATCCAAGTCCATTGTGAGGCTTATTGAATTTAATGTAAATTGGACCACATTATCGGTTATAAACTCTGAGTCTATTGTGCGGTTATAAACTCTGAGTCTATTGTGAGGCTTATTGAATTCTTGGTGGGATTGAGACTTATGGTTAATGAGTGTTAGTAAGACTAGTACGGCAACGATGATCTTGTGAGTACTACACACTATACAGATAAATATTATGCTTTCATTTCAGGAATTTTCAAGATAAAAGTTCAAAGTGACAATAAGGACTGGTGATGCTAGCTGATCACACAGACGCTGGCGGCTGGCTTATCATGAATAGGCTCTAGGCAGGCAACACGTAATAAGGTTAATGAAGGAATTTTTTCCGACTGATTTTTCAGTGCTGGAAAAAATTAATGTGATTTCAGAAGAATTGAGTACATATGATCAGCCACAAGCTTTATGACCTAAACCATGAGCTCCTAATATCAAGAAAAGAAGCAACAGTATGGAACAACAAAACAGTCGCAGGAACAGTAATGGGGAGGAGACACACATAAGCTGAATAAAGAGTCCAGTAACCAGAAAAATTGAACATGATAGTGAATCTATTGTTGGTATTCATGATGAATTTTGATGCAGTTATCAATTTTATACTTGGATATTTTGCCTATATCGTAGTATTGATTAGGAATTTTGTTGCCTTGGTCTAAAAATTCGAACTAAATTGATTTCAAAAAAATTGTATATGTAATACTTAGTCTAAGTTGTAAAAAACCGACAGCAGCCATTCCATTTCTAAAGATCTACTTCAAATGCATCCTGATGCTTCTATCATTGCCTTTTAACACTGTTACTCCTACTTGCTTTCATGAAATCATCATTAAAAAACATTTGCATTCCCTGAAGAGGCTCTTGAGTGCCTTTCGAATTGTATATCGGCATAGAACACAATGAAACATGAGATTGTATACGACTCAAAAGATCGGAATTTTTAAAGGTAAACATTTTATCAAATGCCAAATTGTCCAATTACTGTGAAATATAAAGCTATAATTAGTGTGGAAGGTACAATAATTATTAAAGATGACACCATGGCATGAATTTGAGCATTATGAGCAATGGTAACTCTAACCCCACCACTTCAAAAAGTAGGAAAACAATAACTTACCTAATACTTTACTCGCAATTTCCCACTAAAGTCTTGGTGACTTTTTTCTTTTTTTTTTTGAACGGCGGTTTTATTAAATCTAGCCAGGAGCTAGAAACAAAAGAAGCTACAAGGGATTACAAGTATGAACAAGCAGTAACTGGATCATTAGTCCAGTTTAACCAACATGGTTTACAATTCCTAAAGTCTTGGTGACTGATACTTTGTCGACACAACTTTGTTTTGAACAGCAGCAATTTTCATTAAAAAGTATCTCTCTAGTAAGGATCTAAAGGATATAAATTTCATATAGATTTTGTACAAACCCTTATCAGATCATTGATCCAGTCGATTCAACATGGATTGACTTGCCTATTCCTATGAAGGTTCCATGAGTGAGATCGAAAAGACTTTTATTTCATCCCCTAATATATCCTTATGTGGAGGTTTTAAGTCGAAACATACACCATTCCTAATGGACCAAGTTGTTGTTTGAACTACAACATCGAAGCATGCGTTGATAGAAGTATTGAGATTAGTCGAGTCTGCCCAGGTAAGAAGATTTCCTATGTCCTTCGGGTAGTCTTTAAAACCCAACCACGAAGAAACCAAAGACATAACGATTTAGCGATAATGCAATCAAGAAACAAGTGTTGTGATGTTTCTATATCCTCATTACATATTGGGCATTGAATGGAGTCTAAGTCTATACCGCGTGCATCGAGATTGAATTTAGTGGGAAGACGATTGATAGTCAAATGCCAAAAATGGATGTTTACTTTAATGGAGAGGTTTTTATTTGTTCCATCGAATTTCAACAGCAGCCGATCCCATGGGTGGATCATCGATAAGTGTTCTCAGTAGGTGTACATTGGTAATTTTTGGTGTAATTTAAGCTGCAATCCCATTGGTCTGGAAGAACAGATGGTACAACTATTGAGAGACATGCTCAGCCCAAAGTATAGTACACACTTAACCATATATTTAAGCTTATATTGCAAACTACTAAAATCATTTATGGTATACTATTAATTGCTCCTAAGTTGGAGGGAAACTAGGTAGGTGTCCTGACATGCGTTAACTCAATGAATTAGAGGGAAACTGGTGAAGAATAATGTAGTTAACATTATTGCCCATGTTAATAATAAATAAACTGAATAGACCAGCATTAAGGCATTGAATATGGCCTGCATAGTTATGAACTCCTTAGTACCTTGCACTAGTTAGTACTTTAGCTAGAAGTTAGTACTTTAGCTAGACAGAAAATAACCACTGATATGTAATTGAAAGATCATTGTACTGACAGCATAGATTCATAGAATATAGACAAACAACTTATTAGTCATCATAGGATGTCAATCAAGTTTGATCACTGCATTATATTACAGCAAACGCAATACATCAACAAATTGTTGATCAATTTAGGATACAAAATAACTCTGGTCACCACATTAAATTACACAACAGCAAGAATACTAAAGTAAACATAAGTGAGCTTAAGTAGCTATTCTATGAAATTCTACCATATCAAATTGCATATACATAAGGAATGGCTTTTCACAGTGACAGCAATTCAACTTGACATTACCAACCAAAATTGCACATCTCGAGCAAAGTAAGTATGTAACAGAAATGACCAACTAAAGGGCATAAGGCGATATTAGAAAACGGACTAACCAGTAATTAAGATTTCTCCGGAAGAAGCTCTACTTTCTCCCAAAGCACAAGGGGCAAACTAGCAATGACCTTCAGAATTTTATGTATGCTTAAACCCTAAAGCCCTATAAAACCAATAGAATTGTCAGAAATAAGTCGTTGCCCAGTTAAAAAAATTCAAAAGTCCCAAAAAAACTAATCAAGGCAACACAGATATACCCCGTATATACCAAGTACTAACCTGTATTAAAATTCCTTTTTAAGTTAGTGCCTCTTGATATATTGAAGCCCAGCCACTTTACAAGATTTTGTTGCATGCATCTTGGTCATTTGCCCACAAAACCGCAAATGCAAACCATCCTCAATCTTGGATGTCCATCTGTTTTCCATCTTATTAATCAGAAGATACTGAAGAGATTAAATGAGTACCAAAGATATAACTACGATTTGTACATCCATGTTTAATAGTATCATATATAACAACATAGATATATACAACAAATTGCAATTTCTATTAATATATGACTAAGTGTTTGTACCTGCAAAAGAGCTGCTACTTTAAAAAAAGCCCTAGATGTGATGCATACAATGCTTAAATTAGATCATTTCTTTGAAGAAAAATGAAAACTTTTTTTACTTGTCTTTCTGGAAAGCTAAAATTAAGCAGACCCATATTGGTTTTTAGATATATTTATAATCCAAATTAGTCAAAATTAGAAACAAGGCAGTTAAATTAAGTTAAAAAAATTGGAGAAATGGGGAAATTTTATTAAAATTTTTGTAACTTTCTTTCTTTTAGGAAGATGATTAAAGGGTAAAATTGCAGTTGAGATGAAGAACAAGTACATGATTTCAAACTCCTAAGTCCAACTTGAATATTATAATCATAAAGGGACAATTACCTTTGGATAAAAGGAAAACATATTAAATAAAAAGTACAAAATTAACAAAAGGTACATAAAAACATTATTCCTTTACCTGTTGTATCCAAGATCATCTTCTCCATTTTGAATCTGATTTACCCTAACCCAAAAAAATTTAACAAAAAAAGAGATGCAATATATATATAAAAAGATAAAAAGAAACCAAATAGTGGATAGTTGATTAGTCATCAAGACTTGCAGCTTTTATGGTATGTGTATCATTAAATATGTGTCCAGGTGTCCACTCCTTTTTTCTGCAGTTTCTTTGTTATCCAAAACAGTATATATAACACATAAAATATGGTCATAAAAACACATAAAATAGTATGAAACACAACTAAATTAAAATATGTTTACAACATGAAGATGGAGAGAGTAATTGACAGCAAGAGAAGTGAGCACATGCATCAAGTATATAGTCTTTCTACACATATTGCTTGCATATGCTCACTCTCTTCTGTCAACTTCTTTTTTTCTTCATGAACAACCTCCTCTACATCCTGTTATTCCAAAAAAAAAAAAAGACCCAAGATTAGATACACATATCTAACACCATAAAAAGTCACATTTTTTTTTATTTAAAAAGAAATATACCCATCATATAAAATGAATGTAAAGTGCTTTGAGATGCTATTCTAAGAAGTAACATACCCTTAATAAAGATTGCAACTTAACATTAAAGAACCAAAACAAATCCAAGAAACTAATAAAAGAAGCATGCCCACTAAAAAAAGAAACACACCCATTAAAAAAGATTGCAACTTGAGGTTTCTTGTCACCATTTATATGTTCATTCATTCATCATTTTTCATAAACTCAGGTATTAGTCAAATGTACGCAGTGTAACTGCTAATGTATACTTGGCGAAAGTGAAAGGGATAATGTAAGGTGGAGGAGGGAGAGACAAGAACAATAAAACACACAATGATAACATGTGATGTTTACATATTCATAGTATTAACGTGAGCAAAATAAATATAGGTGAGTATTATTGGAGCTAGTATTAAATAGTTGTGATGAAAGTGATTGGGAAAACAAGAAATTGTTGTCGAAATAAGATTGGTAAGGAAAATGATAAGAAATGTATGAGTGTGGAGGGAGTACGTTTAACGAAAATGACAATGAAGGTGCAACCGGAGGTGGGGGGATCACTGGGCCCGAGGCGGCACCGTGGGTTCGAAGGACCCATAGATTTTTTCGATATAGTATTAATTTTTTGAAAAAAACATCAATTTTTTCTAAATACAGCCAGTCTATCAAAATATATTTTTATATTACGGTTTTAAAAAGTTTGTGCACCTATTCACATTTGATCCTCGTTCGGTCCCGGCCCAAGGCTGTGCTTTTGCCGGAGACTTCATTCGAGGACGACCACATTTGGTTCCCTTTTGCTTATTGGTTCGTACTTGCCATCCACTAAAAAACATGTGACGTATGCACGTATACTTAAAGTTTTAATAGTGTGATTATAGGATGATGATCTCCGATGGAAGAATTAAATTTTTACACTATGCTAGTGTGAAAAAAAAATAGAATATAATTTCATTAAAAGATTGTTATTTCAACGTAGCATTAAAGTTTGCATTAAATGTTGTACACCAAACTTTATTTAATAGTTTTATTTACTTGGAAAGTAAATAATATTATACTATACTTGACGAATACCTGCGCAAATCAACGGTGTATACCGGCAAATAATTATACTTACGAAATCGAAATTCTAGTTTGACCTTTGATGAAAGCGTGTGGTTTTTAAAATACAAAGCGTGTCTTTTTAAAATTAATATAGTGTATGTTTTTGAAAAGTTGCCAAATTTAGAATTTATCAACAAAAGACATAATTTAAGTTGCCAAGTTTTTGAAAAGTTGTCAAGTTGAAGAGATACTAGTTCTAATCCAACTAGTAAACTTGTTCCACAAGTTTAGGGATTCTAGAATGTTCCATATAAGCAAATAATTACAAAGGCTTCCTAAGAGATTCATTCACTTCTTCCATAACCCTAATTGGGTTAAAATTCTCTACCTCCCCCTCTTCTATAATCGTCGTCCAAAGGGTTTTCTTAAACTCTTTGTCGACTAGTCGAGTTACCCGCTTTCGTACTCGACTAACTTGCGTAGGTTCGTAGCCCTAGTTCTACCTGTGCAATACCAGTGGATACATGACGCCATCCAAGTGGCGAACCAACCCTAAGGGGATGTTTGGTAGAGAGAAATAGGGTTGGAGAAATGGAAATGAAACAATTTCTCATGTTTGGTAAAATGGAGAAATAACAAAGTGGAGAGTTGGAGAGAATTGGAGAGAATAAGTGGAGAATTGATAGTGCATTTTGTTAAGGTTGATTTCCATCACTTTTACTTGGGNTATTTACACGTAACATTTATCTATATTTTTTTCACGCCATTTTCTTTTTTTGAGAACGTGTCATTTATTTTTCAAGCTTTATCTTAAAATAAATAAATAAAAAAAATAAAAATAAATAAAAAAAACTTTTTTACGAGATATTTTTTTTCAGAAAGGCACTTTTTTTTTACGAGATATATGCTTCATTATTTTAAGGCCTGTTTCATATTTTATGTTTTGCGGCTTCTGAGTTGCGACTATGTAATACCATAGTAAGTGATATTATTACGATAAGTTTTTTTTATTTTATCTTTTTATTTCTCATATTAATTCTCTGACGTTACCAAACAGTAGAATTTAATAAATTTCTCTTCAATTTCATTTCTCTGAATTTCTATTCTCTACTTCATTTATAATCTCTGAAATTCTCTCTATCAAAAGTGCCCTTAGGGTTGATTGATCCAAGGAGCATCATGAAGAAGAATGTGATTTCGTATGCACAGCTGACTGCAGACTACAGTAAAAGTTTACACCATGCAGGATAAAGGTTAGTAACTCTATAAACAACCTTATATGTGTTTAAGTTTAGGTTATATACTTATATATATGACCAGGAGATCTGGACTTAGGGTTTGGTCTGCATGGCGTTTATAGGAGTGTTCTTCGGTTCGGTTTATGGGTTATTCGGTTCGGTTAATTTGGTTAAAAGTTTTTTTAGGGTCAAACCGTGAACCAAACCAAACCGAATTCAAATTCGGTTTTTAGTTCGGTTTGGTTGAATTCTAGTTCGGTTTGGTTTTCGGTTTAATCCGAATTACACACTTTATTAAAAAAAAGAAAAATATACACATATATTTAGCCAAAAAAGTTATTTCAAACATAAAAAGTATTTTTTAATATCATGATAAAATTTTATTGTTATTTATATATATATATATATATATATATATACATATATATATATATATATATATATATATATATATATATATATATATATATATATATATATATATATATATATATATATATATATATACTAGCTTTCTAAGCCCGCCCGATGGGCGGGCATGACTTATGAATATCATTGAAAAAATTAGTTAACGAAAATTAAGATATAAACATAGAATGTTATTTATTGAATACATTAACAACAGGGAAAAATAAATGTTTATCGAATATGAGAAAATAAAATTACGAAGTAGTACGTAAGAAAAAAAATATACAATAAAATAAACTCAAATAAATAAGTCTATCAATGAAGTGAAATATACACCGCCTAATCAAACCCTTATAATGCAATATTGATTATCAAAGAAAGACTATCAATGAATTGAAAGCAAGATATTGCAACAATAACTTTTGTTGACTGATTTGCTAATAAACTATGAAGGAATGTTCAAGACACCGTCTGAGAAGTTCTTTACCACATGTGTCACCCTCGCACAGTGAAGTGAAACTATGAGCTTATTATGAGTTAAAACCGGATATAAGCTCGTGTTTTCGAGTTTTTCCTTTTCATAAACTGAGATAGCTGAAAGGTTCACATCAAAACTACCTCAGACCATACTTGAAAAAACTTCACACATCTTCATCATTTCCACTACTCGACACATGATTAACAACTTTGAGTTGCAGTCCAAACATGTGGTCCACCCGAAATGCTGCAATCCCTTAGTAGTCACTCATACTGTTAAAAAAAGAAAAAAAAAATCAAAACTTAATATCATTCTTTAGCGATAGTAACCAAAACAGGATGCTTCATATTTGGCACATTATTCGTTCATAGAAAACCTTAAACTTGTTCGTAAGCATTTCAACTCCCCCATTCACGTATTCTTCATATTGTATCTTCATAACAGGATTAACAAAAACTATTCTAAAACAATTATAGACAAACAAACATGATATAGAAGAAAATTACCGTAAGATGCTATGAGAAATTCAAAGGCGTGATGAGCTTAAACATAGGAGCCTCAAGCTAGCAGCTAATCATAAGTAAGGTTATTGTTAACTGTCTCTTTTGCTTTCTTTACTCCATTTCTGCTATTTCCAACAAATTCCATAATCGTCATATATTCAATTAATTGTTGTTATGGACTTATGGTTGTATAGTAATAGTAATAAAAGGACACACATACAATATGCATATTTGTAGTTAAACAATGATGCAATCATTATTTAAAAGTCTATTCTCTTACCCCGCGTAGCAGTTACGTACCAAGTTTGAGTGAGATCTCACTATTATGAGAATCTATGTCAACAAATGCACCAAATCTGTTGTGTCGATATTGCTTCTAACAGTAGACGTATTAAACAAAAACAAAGAAGGGGAAATTCCAAAAGTGGATCGGGCAACTTTTGTCTAGTCACTTTCTAGATTTTTTTTCTCTTTCCAAATCTAGATTGGGCAACTTCAAGATTGAGCAACTAGATAAGATTGTGACACGTGTCCAATTTTTTATTATTAAAGGATAAAATTCAGAATGTATTTGTAAGGTATGTGTAAGTATTTGTAAGGTATGTGTAAGGTATTTTAAGGTTTATTTATGGGCAACTAGAACATTTTTGAGCGACTTGTATTGGGCAACTTTTTTTTTTTGTACTTTACCGTATTTTAACATTTACATAAATAATCATAAACTAGAAAGTTTAGTTTATAATTTAACATAATTAGACTTTTTAACTTGTGATTAGTATACTAACTAAACTATATATACCTCAAAACAAAAAAATCGGATTGTTGCACCACCACACTACCTTACTCCCACCTTCACTCACCGGCCACCCTAAGAACCTGTTGACCTTTCCACAACCCGATTATGTTCATCAATGTTTTCAGGTACTAATAATCAAGTTTTACTCTGTTTCAGTCATATTCTATAGGGAACCTCACCCGTTTTCATTGTTTTTTATTTCTCAGCGCGGCCAATGATTGGATAGTTCCGGTGAATCTATCGAAGATGCTGTGTCAGATTACGGTTGTATTCTTTCAACCCTTTACCATTCGTTTTAATTGCATATTCCCCCCCCCCAACCCCCAAACTTGTTTGATTTTTTTAATTATTGAAATTTCTTCAGCTTACTTAGATTAGCATTGTTAATAAATATATCGGTTAAGTACTTTTCAGTTACAAAATTTGTTTCGCTTCAATGGCGCTTGCGGAAATGAAATGATTTTACTTCTGGTCGTCTTTGTTAAACAGTGTTTTTTGGTTTCCCTGGGTTTTTGTTTGTGAGTATAAGAATGTAATCTTTATGACACATATGTTTGTTGTTGTTGTTTGTGGTGGTTTTTATTTGTTTTTTTAGAATATATCTTAGGTTGTTTGTGATTATAAGGATTATGTTGCTTGCTAATTATTTCTTAAGGTTTTTATTGGTTTACTGTTTTTATTGGTTTACTGTTTTTCTTGATCTCTGTAGGTGGTGTGCTGGTTGAAGACTCCGAATAGAGAAGGCATTAACAATGACGATTTGCTCCGGTATTTTGGTGTAAATGGACTAACGTCGAATGGTGTTAGCCGAAAGACCCCCTGATATAGGTAATAGTAACATCTTACTTTGATTATAATCTTACTTTAGAAAGATTACGTTTATTGTTTCTTGCTTTAGCCGCAAGAATAGTGAAAACCATATTGATACCAAATGTCTTATTATTTTGATGTTGCTCTTACTCTTGTAGTGTTATGTTTTGGTATTTGACTCGTATGTTCATTGTGTTGTGGTGTGTAACTGTTTCTTTTTAGACGTTTACAATGATTGATTCGTTTGTTTTATGAAATATGTGTCAACAGCTTATTGTGTATTTGGAGTTGAAAAAAATGAACAATCCAAAATACACTTTTACAAGAATTATAATGATCAGTATGGGATGTGCACTGAAATGAACAATCCACATTGCCAATGACTGTATTAAAGTATCTATGTACTCCATACCAGATAAGGATAAGAATCAGATTAACTCTTATGAGTCGAGGGGTGTAAAAGAAGCCTACTTATGTTTTCCAAGTTTTGTTAGTTGTTTGTTGGTGTCGCTTATTAGTCGTGGGGTGTAAAAGGGTGGTTAGCTTATGCCTCGTACATATAGGGTAGCGAATTCATGCTGCAACTTACATGGGCACAATTTTGTTGCCTTTTTTTGCAGAACATTAGACTGTACCTATGCTTTTTTATAATCTACAAACCTAGAGTTGTAAAGGGGCATCCTGATCCTATTCAAAGCAGTCGATTGCAGTCATGCAGATCCGTTGTGGGTTGTTAACACAAAACATCAGGTATGGTTCTTTGTTCTTCTTTAAGTTCAGTAAGCTACGTAAATGACGATACAATTAGAAAATTGTATAACTTAAAAAAAAATTAATTACCTTTTTCACCTTAAATATATAACTTAAAAAACTTGAACCTTGATACATTTATATCAAAATATCCCAAAAACCTGGACATTCCCACCAACCCTTTAACCCAAAACACATCTTCACAAAGACAAAAAAAAATCATCAGTATGGCATGGCCTTCAGCTTCTGAATTAACGACAAAAGCTCTGCTGCTCGCTTTTGTTTCTTCATAACATTCACCAATATCATTGACACCTCTGTCAAGTCTTGGGTTTGCAAATTCGTAAGCTCTGAAATGCTCTGAACAATGGAGTTAAACTCAAACACCTTCCCCAGCTCTCCAAGCACAAAGTCCCTCTCAGCCACACGACTCATTATCTCCTTTGCTTTTTTTCTTAGCTCCCCTTCATCCACCAATGTGACAGTGACCTCCCTCTCGAACCTTACAACCATCATGTCTCTAACCAAGGTTGACCCAGCAGCAGCAGCTAACTCCTTGAAAAATGGCATAGATGTTGTCATATTTGTATTTGTTATTAAAAACCTTTTTTTTGAGTGTATATGTGTGTCTTTAGTTTGAGATTTTGCTTTGTTAGTGATTAATTTTTCGTGTTTGTATGTCACTTATAAGCACACTTGCTTTAAATACAACCCTTGATCCACACAAATTAATAATTACTCATGGTTCATTTCACTTCCACATACATGAACAAATATTAATTGTGTGTGTCTGTTTAATGAGTATTTTGTCTTTGGTTATGATTGTTAATCTTTGTTTATATGTGACTACTAAGGGCAGTTGATTTGATTGCCACCCTTGAGCCTCACGAATGAACAGTTATTCATCATTAACTTCCCTTCCCCATGCATGAACATACACTAACTAGCCATCCTTTCACATCCAATGGCAGTTTGACCAAAAGTAATCCTAACATAACTATATTTATATGATAGGTAACACACAACTCATAAATCATTTTTCTAACATAACTTATCATATCATACACCCTACAACGTCATTCATCAACCATGGCTTCTTCTTCTTCCAACAATGTCAATGAAATCAAAGAGGTATCTTGGTCCTATAATATGGCAACGGAATTCAAGATCTTTGTGAACAATCGAATCACTCAAGATAAAGGTTGTTTGATTCGATATGTGGAGGAGCGTAATGAACTTCGAAAGAAATTTGAGGCAAGTCAGGATCCAATCAGTGTTAGTGAACGTCTGGGTCCATTCAAGAAAAAAAAATGGTGCTATTATTGGTTGTCTAGTTGAAACACAGAAAAGGGACCGTAACAGGATTAATATGTTGACTTCTCTAATCAATGACATCATTGATGGGATTCGTGAGTTGGAAGGCCAAGCTAAGCTTATGCAGGTTCATGAACAAGCCTCCTCTGATGAAGATTAATCTATGATCAGGATGCATGTCTTTTGGGGTTATATTTTGCCACTCATATTGCATGTCTTGATATTAAGTTTGTAGTTATCTTTACTTATGTGTATGTACTTAGTAATTACATTTGTTTGTGAATTTATAATGGTTATTAATATTAATGTTTGTTGCTTTCTTTATTTTGTTCTTCTTTTTTGTTCTTTGTTACTTTTGTTTTTTGTTATCGTTATATGTATATATAAGATATTTGAATCAAGAAAAGGTTATGGTTTGTTGGTTGGTATACACGGCTAGGAACATTAAGCCACATGTATGGCTAGGGTTTGCTTGGTTTTGGCGGTCCATTTTTCCCCTTTTCCCGCCTATCCTATTGGGAACAATTCAACCACATCTCCAGGCTATTTAATACCTCGCTTGCATACCCTAACAACACACACAAACACATAATTAACCTTTAAAGAAACACAAACAACAATGGCAGCAAATGGACAGTTTACAAATGATGCTGAAGAATACGCCTTCGTCTTAAACAACCCATTGTTGTTTAACGCAGTCTTTAATGAATTCGGGTATGCACCCGTATCAGAACATGGTTCTTATAGTCAAGTTAAACCCTGGATGAGGACACAAATACTGAGTTGGGTGCACAGACAGGACTTTTACTGGGATGAGGTATTTGGATTGACTGAGGAAGAAGATGTAGATGAGGAGGAGGAGGAAAAGGTGGTTGCGCAGCCAAATGTTGTGGAGCAGCCGCAAAACGTGGAGGAGCAGCAGCATATTGTGGTGGAGGAGCCGCGAAATTTGATGGATGAGTTAAATAAATTCCACTGCTCGACACATGATTAACAACTTTGAGTTGCAGTCCAAACATGTGGTCCACCCGAAATGCTACAATCCCTTAGTAGTCACTCATACTGTTAAAAAAAGAAAAAAAAAATCGAAACTTAATATCATTCTTTAGCAATAGTAACCAAAACAGGATGCTTCATATTTGGCACATTATTCGTTCATAGAAAACCTTAAACTTGTTCGTAAGCATTTCAACTCCCTCATTCACGTATTCTTCATATTGTATCTTCATAACAGGATTAACAAAAACTATTCTAAAACAATTATAGACAAACAAACATGATATAGAAGAAAATTACCGTAAGATGCTATGAGAAATTCAAAGGCGTGATGAGCTTAAACATAGGAGCCTCAAGCTAGCAGCTAATCATAAGTAAGGTTATTGTTAACTGTCTCTTTTGCTTTCTTTACTCCATTTATGCTATTTCCAACAAATTCCATAATCGTCATATATTCAATTAATTGTTGTTATGGACTTATGGTTGTATAGTAATAGTAATAAAAGGACACACATACAATATGCATATTTGTAGTTAAACAATGATGCAATCATTATTTAAAAGTCTATTCTCTCACCCCGCGTAACAGTTACGTACCAAGTTTGAGTGAGATCTCACTATTATGATAATCTATGTCAACAAATGCACCAAATCGGTTGTGTCGATATTGCTTCTAACAGTAGACGTATTAAACAAAAACAAAGAAATCATTAACACATGTTCATTCTCCAAATAACATGATCCATCATGCTGGTTGCCAAAGAATGGACTTTAATTAAGTAAAAATTAAACCCGACAAATCATTTTATTGGAAATGGTTATGGATGAAAAATTACTACAGTAACTAACATAATTTCTTAAAAAGTACTATGTTGTATTTGCATAAACTTTACACGGAGTAGCACTTACGTACCAAGTT
Organism: Artemisia annua; assembly: GCA_014162995.1. Classification (NCBI taxonomy): domain Eukaryota; kingdom Viridiplantae; phylum Streptophyta; class Magnoliopsida; order Asterales; family Asteraceae; genus Artemisia; species Artemisia annua. The sequence goes on from LBNU01012249.1 coordinate 83,597, forward strand.
TCTGAGTGAGATCTCACTATAATGAGAATCTAAATGCACCAAATTATTTTACCCATTCGACCTGTTAGCAACTTTTTTATATTAAGAATTTGACCCGTTAAATATAAAATATTACCCAAACCTGACCCTTTTATAAGCGCGATAACTACGGAAGCTAGTCATCAACTGTTTGAAGCGTTTAACCATGAAGAACGCCTGCAAAAACAACAAACACAAAATTTTACATAGGTATTCGCTTACATCGGGTTCGACATGTATGTGTCAGACTCCCATTAGAGCAAAAAGCAACTGGCAATCATTTAAACCATGAGAAACCTGAAATTTATCCCAATGTTGGCATTAAATTGACTAATAGTCAAACATTTACTTTTCAAATTAAAATTACCTGGACTGGTAAGTAGCTTATATATCAATAATAAAATCAAGAAGTCCAGTTTACTTTGATACTGTATGTCAACACAAATGCAAACAATTATATCAGATCATGATTACCTCTCCAATATGACTGCCATTACTAAAGCCATTAGTTCCATGTTTTGGTTAATTGTTCATCCACTTATCCTCAAGCTTTTTAATTGAGCCTTACTGCCTAGATGTTTCAGTTCGTAAAGCTTTCGCAAAATGCTCCACTTCACTTTGTCTCTTGTGTTTAACTGACCCTATATTTGACAAGATTACTCAATTAAGAACACGTGTTTCTGCTATATATGAAGAGCGCAAGCTGAACTTACCAAGGCTTTTGAGACTTTTTTCTCGCTTCTGTGATTTGATGGGATTCTTTTCCTAATAAGAAGAGTGTCAAGTCAAATTAGCATATCTCACAGTATATTGATTCCTATCCTGTACCATACAAATTTTAACAGTTATGGTCACCATTAAACTGATAATATTGATTCAAGTCCACATAATTTTTGTTTTGTTTTTTTCTAAAGGATATTAAGGTTTTGATAAATAATCAAAAAAACTTTCTTTGAGCTAATAGATGTGTGTCAAATTACATGCTGAACTCAATTGAAGGAGTAGATAAATAGAAATTAGTGTCTATAAAACCTAATGATTGGCTTACTAACCTCACCAAAACCTAAGAGGCGTGGGAGTGCCAACCCTGCATAGCTCGAGCTGCAGCAACCCTGTGTGTTCTACCAGATCCTGTTGTGGTCTGATGGCCGTTTGTCTTCAGAATAAACAGATACAAAAGATCTAAATGCATTGCAATAACACCTCTGTCTTGTTTTTCATCAGGAAGTGGATGTACTTCGATGTTTGAAAACAAAGATAATGACTCTGAATTCCTTGAAACTTGCCTCTGCGCTTCAATGTTAAACACGTTCCCTGGTAGAAGCTGTAAAATTACAATAAGGGGGTGTTTGGTTAAGCTTAACAACAAACCTTAATAAATAAAATAACGATAAAAAAAAAAAAAAGACTGAGGTATGATAAATATACATGTCTTGGGAAGAGAATGTACATAGATCCTTATTGTGGAGTTGATGAGTTTCATGAGAACTTGAACGCTTGAGAGCTCAGAAACAGACTTATTCGGAAGGATGACCTGATGATTTAATATAGAATAGACTTGATCTAAGATTGGGCGTACATGCATAGCAATCATTCCATCAGATGGTTTAATGGACGTTCAAAAAAAAGATGGTTTAATGGCCACCACCGTATCCATCATCCATGAAAGCTTTCTGGATGTGTCGTTGCAGATATCATACGCCAACTGTTGCCGCAATGACAACAGTACCCCTTGACGTCTGATTATATCCCCTGTAGGTCAACCTACTTGCGAAAGAACATCAGGTCCACATGAAATTAAATACATATGTTTCTTACTGCTAGAGGTTGCAATTTCGACCCATTTACTTAAAAATGGATAGTTTGGTGCTATATTTCATCAAAAATGGGTCAGATGGGTTAAACATGTTATAAGTTGCACAGGGTGTAACTGTTTAATGCATCGAATCTCCTAAATCATTTAATTTAAATATCATAAATTCTTTAAAAAATATAGTTTGTTTAATTTATTTGATACACTGTTCGTTATTAATAAATAGCATATTATTTTGATAAATATGTTTTGCCCAACCCAACCCGCCCATGTTGCTATGTTTACTTACCATATTTACAACATATCGATTTGGACAATAAAATGATTCAAGAGCTCCTCCCAATCGTTGGTGAGACTCTTGTAGAAAGCAGCATACTCTTCTTTTGTAATTTCCTCGGGCTTCCTCATCCAGATTGGCTTTTGCTTGTTGACCAAAGTGTGCTCAACCTTATCCGCAACCAAATATTTCACATCCTCAATTGTACTTGTATAAGGTTCAAACCAATAGGCAAAGAGATTTATTCCAACAAAACATGTTGCATGGCCTGCATCATCACCAATATCAGGTATGCAAAGAATTAGTGAAAGTTCTTAGAACAGATGACCAATTACAATGCAAGCATAAAGAAGTGCTGCAAATAAGGCTATGTGGTGAACAAATTCAGACTCGTGCTCTGATGTCAATAGACTAACACTTGTTTCCATTGAGTTCACGTCGTTGTCCAATATTTGAAACTGAGAAAAGTTCATGAAATAGTATGCCATGTGTGAAACAGAAAGTCAATTTAAAGTCAAGCAAACAAATATAAAATCTTGTTAACTATCCTTTCCTCCTAATAAATTATTACTACCTGCAATTATCGGTTTGTTCAGCATTCATAATCTTTCCTCCCAAGTTCTAGACAAGAATGACCATTTTACTACCAAAATGTTTTTGATTGATACCTGTAACAGAAACACGTTACAGATATTCAGTATAATCAGGATATTATTGATAGGAAAAAGTGGTATGAGTAACACCACAATGATATGGATGGCGATTTGTAAACCATTTTTTTTTGCCATACACCACTATACTAATGATTTCAGTATATCACGATGGTTAAAGAGGTAATTATATATTCTAGAAACTTTTTCCATGACACTGGAAAAAGATTGCTATGTATTACATGTTGGAATGATTGTTAGGCGTAGAAATATAATGAAACCAAAAACCACTTATTTGTAGAGCATAAGTGAAAGCCTCCTCATATTTGTGCTCATAAACCAACCTAGACCATTTTTTTTATCGGATCCACAGGTGCTCCAATCTATAGCGCAAAGTACTACATGGTGAGAATCTCGTGTGGAGTAGCTTAAGCAAAAGAAAAAAAAGTACTGGAACTAACCTTTTCAAGAAAACCGTCTATCGATCCATCACTAAATTGGGTCACAAACGAACCTCCTGTTCTGGAATTTTCTCCAGCGACTGCAAGAGCTACCAACTTCCTTTGACCATCAGCTACTTCACTGCTCAAGGTTTGAGTTATCGATGACGCTGAGTTGATTGCATCCTTGAAACATCATAGCATTATTGAGAGTATGGGAAATGTGTAACAAAAATATAAGAAAATAACTGTAAGAAGAGATGATAGTATTGGAAGAAATGGTCAAACTTCCTTACCCTCAAAGCAACCGCCAAAGGCGAATGTGTCGAATATACCTGCTACTGCAATCCCTTATGAAATGTAGCATCAACTTCATCAAACATGGCGTTGCACGAGGTTTCAAATGTAGGAACAATAAGCCCTCCATACTCGATCTCAGTGCTTCCTGCAAGATATATGGCAGCCAATTCATCTGATCAGACCATCCTACAATTAGAAGCAGGCAATCCTTCAAATACTTATACACTCCCTCCATCCCATATCTTTCCCACAAAGAAACTAATAAAACTCATTTTAGATAGGTACAATTATTGCAGAAAGTAATTAGTGGAATATCAAATTTTACCCTCATGCATTTAAGATAATGATATGGCTAAAGTGAAATTAGTATATTAGAACTGCCAATTTATGAAAGTGGACAACTTTTTTTTGGCACAAACGAAGGTATAAAGTGAACTACAATTTTGGGATAAACGGAGTAAACCCTTGAGACACAAACCTGTAGAGCTTGCTTGCCAGAAGTTTGAAACTGGGCTTGAATTTGTCTTGCAACAATAGCTTCAAGCTTAGAATGAACTAATTTTTCCAGTTGATTTACAGCCTTCTCGCCGACACCTCTCTGTATGTACGCTTGTATTAGACCTGTATAAATTATTGTCTTTTTCCACAGCCAACCACGTAGTGAACTTCACATCCTCAAATACACATCCCTGAATTCATAGATTAAAAAATCTTAAATATATAAATTTATAGGTGAGCATGAATACACAATCATCTTTAAATATATTTCAATGTGATATTTTAACAAACACTAATCGAACACTTAGTTACCTTCATATAGATCAGGGGTTGATATGAAAACTGAAAGTTCATCCTATCGGTAATCAGAAGTACCTATGTGCCTTATTAGATTAAAGAAAGAACACATGTGGCAACATATGTAGTTTGCAATTACCATATTTTCAGATTCAAAGTCACAGTACTTGTTAATTACTGCATTTGTTTCATCTGAGTTGGGAACATGTGCCCACAAGTAGTCGAAGTTCTTTTTATACAAACCAATCAAAACCTGTAACTCATTCAAAATAAAAAATTGAAACTTAACTTATAATCACATACCTTCATGAACTATGACATTATTTTTTGATGAATTGATGATACAAAACGCTTCCTGTGTTCCTGAATTTTTTTACTTAGGCATTAGGGTTCCAAGTACACCTGCACAACATAAAACCTGTTATAATTATGTATGATAAAAACACAATTAATGTGATGTGTGTGTGTAATGAATGATATTAGGGTTTTGTCAAAAACGTCTCATATGAATTATATTAAGGTTTTGCATGATTAATGAATAGATATCGTATGATATGTTTTATATTTAATCAAATGATGTAAAAATGTGGTGTCATTAAGACATTACACTTTGATTTTGAATTATCTATCACAACTTGTGGCTTGCTCCATTGGTTGAATCACTTGTTTATGGAGTAAGAGACCCAGGTTCGAATCCAGCATGTTGCATTTTTGTTCAAATTAAATTAAATCCGGAATTAAAGGTCAAACAGCCGAATTTTATTTAGTCAAACATTGCTTAGGTGGACTTTAAGGTGCTTATTTGGCATTAATCTTGATTATGTGGCAACCGAATTTAATTATAAAAATTTGTTAATGTGATGACATGGCTGATAATGAATTACTGGGCAATGACTGGGCAATGAGGTGGCATTATACGTGTAACGCCTCCTGTTATATATAATATATATATATATATATATATATATATAATTTTTGTGTATTATTGCTAGTATGGTTATTTTTTAAATGTTTTTTGTGGTTGTTTAGACTAGATCTTATTTTTACAACTTTAAGTTTGATCTCACATTAACCCTCCCCTATATATATATATATATATAACATTTTATTGATCTTTTTATATATATAAATATATAAAAAATATATAAGTTTATATGAATTCGGTTTTCGGTTTTGATTACCAAAACCATATCCAAACCGAGAACCGAATTAAAAGTTCGGTTTTGGCAAATTCGGTTCGGTTATTAGTTCGGTTTGGTTATTTTCGGTTCGGTTTCGATTTTCGGTTTATTCGGATCTTTCGGTTTTTCTGCTCACCCCTAGGCGTTTATGTGTATATCTTCCGTTGTGCATATTTTATACGTCATGTGGGTGACCATCGAATCCCTAACTTCCCCTTAGGTTAGAAATGCCTTACTAACATAACTTAGGCCCTCATTAAGCACAATCTAGGTTAGAAATGCCTTTAGGATTTTCCCGAGCCAAATTTTTGCTTTATTATATCTTTATGACCTAACTAACCTCTAGACAAGCTCACGTATTCACCTATGCCAACCACCACTATGTTTACTTGATGTAAACATCCCGGTATGTCAAGTCAAGGTTACAAACATATTTTCACTAAGAAAACTATCACTCTAATACACCATACTTGCTAGAAAACCTTAATTGCACCTATGTGTTTACGGTTATCTTTAAAACTCTAATTGTTTATCCATACATGTTCTAAAGTGTTTAAGGCTTAGGTATGACTTAAATTAGTGACCTTAGGTTATATTAGACTCCCTAGAACATAGTACAACTCCTTAGAACTTAGGTACAAGTCACATAAGCACAAAACCCTAACTAGGTCATAACTTCCTGGAATCTAGGTCTAACTTTCCCAAATCTTTACCATAAGCTACCATCACTNGCTTAGGTATGACTTAAATTAGTGACCTTAGGTTATATTAGACTCCCTAGAACATAGTACAACTCCTTAGAACTTAGGTACAAGTCACATAAGCACAAAACCCTAACTAGGTCATAACTTCCTGGAATCTAGGTCTAACTTTCCCAAATCTTTACCATAAGCTACCATCACTTAGTATAAGCCCCTTAGGACTTAGAATTAGTCATTAGACACCCACAGGACACCAACTTAGGCACTAAACCCTAGGATAAACCTAAAACTCTCACTAGACAAAACTAGGTTAAAACTAAACCTAAAAGCTAAAACTAGCTACTATACTACTCCTAAACTATCAAGCAAGCACCCTAGCACCTCCCTATAACTAAGCAAGCACCCTAGCACCTCCAAGCACCCAAGCAAGGAGGTGCATCACCTCCTTGTCACCACCTTCTTCCCCACGACAAACCCTAGCCACAACCAGCCTAGGCAGCCCCCTAGCTACACCATAGCTCACCTTAGTCACCCTTTAGACCTTCCACACCATCCCCTAGCCCTGCTTACTCGGCCTCCCCNAAGCAAGGAGGTGCATCACCTCCTTGTCACCACCTTCTTACCCACGGCAAACCCTAGCCACAACCGGCCTAGGCAGCCCCCTAGCTACACCATAGCTCACCTTAGTCACCCTTTAGACCTTCCAAACCATCCCCTAGCCCTGCTTACTCGGCCTCCCCCCTCCTCGACACCTAGCACACCCTTTCTTGCTCGCTACTCCTCTCGACACTATAAATACCCCACGAAACCACACCATTTCATTCCACACCTCCCCTCTCTTCTTTACCTATACATTTCTGTAGTCTAAGACCTTTAGAACCCTTAGAAGTCGAGTAGCGAAGCTCTTGTGCCTAGTCGAGTTGAGTTTTGGCCGAGAAAACCCTAGAAACCCTCGTTAACTCTTGCACGACCTAGGTAAGCCTTAACTTTGAATCTAGTATACTTAGAATAGACCTAGGACACTTAGGAAAATCCTTAGGAACCATAGAATAGCCTTAAACCTTTTTGTTTGCATGCTTTCTATTCGAAACTCTAGAATTAGGAAAATAGGAGTTTGCATGCTAAATTGCCCTATATTATGCTATAACATGAATTAGGTGACTTATTTGAATATATATTAGCTAAACATAAGATTAGAAACTTAGTTGTTTTATAAAAATATGATTTACTTGAAATTAGGACTAGTTTTGTAAAAGTTTGCATGCATAGGGGTATATATGGTAAATTCTTGAAACTATAAAGTCTAGGGACTGTTTTTGACATTTCCTAGAAGTTATAAGTTCCAGGACTCATATTGCCAAGTTTTGAAACCCTAGGATATAAATTGAAATAAGTTATAAACTAAAAAGGAATAGTTTTGCAAATATTATAAAGTTAAGGGTAAAAAGAGTAAATAATGAAAGTTAGTATAGTTTAAGGACCATTTTTCCATTTCTATAAAATATATAATTATAGGGACTAAATATGCAAAAGTTAGAAAGTTAAATTGTTAGTAGTTTATAAGTTTAGGGTAGAAAATGTAAATATATAAAACTTAAAGGGTATAAACCGATTATTTTCATAAATACAAAACCTATTTTGAGTTAGAAGCATAACACAATACTAGGGAGCTTCATGCGAGGAGTACTATGTGGATATTTCGTTTTGACGAGTTTGCTGGGTTTACGATTTAAAGTGTCCTGGCTCCTCAAACGATTATTGCATATACTTCTGAGTTATGATGGCCCAAACGATGTTATGTTATAACTAAACCCTAATAATAACATAATTCAATAGTAGGGAGCTTCGTGTGAGGAGTATTAACTTCTGAATTATGATGGCCCGAACGGTATTATGTTGATAACATAATACAATAGTAGGAAGCTTCATGTGAGGAGTCATATACTTCTGAATTACGATGGCCCGAACGGTTATGTTATATATAAAAACCCTAAGAGTGATTAGTTAAGAAAAACCTAGACTAAGACTTGACATACACACACCTACACCAACCCAGGATACGTGAGTGAGTTGTCTAAACCCCTAATTTAATTAACTTAAGACCCAGGTGAGTTTTCATAGCCTCACACCTTTTAAACGCTTTCTAAATGCTTTACAAACCCTGTGAGGGGAATACATGCTTTAAACCGAATACAAGTCTTTTTCTTTGGTTATTGCACGAGTAAACTAACTGCCACCACTACATAACTAAAATTCATGAATCTAATCGTTTGGGATATTTTACCCACGCGAACGCGAGTATAGTTGATAGATCTATTGGAGTTTGACAACTCCCGTTGGTATTAACAATTCTCTGGGTGGTACCAATAAGTACTATACTTGAACCCACTGAAGGATTAACTTTGGCAAGTTATTCTTCCCATCCCCTCATGTTGGGTCTGCAGCCCACATGACCCGGATTGTTAACTTGTGGTTCATGAGCTTAGTGCAATATACCTTCTATCACTAAACTTTTCCACACATAGGGTTTAAGCTGATCCCTGTGGAACTTGTATTCACTAACTATCTATTTAAACCTATGACTCTCACTCAACATACGTGTTGACTTTTAAGCATGTTATCCTAGGTAATTAGGCACTATAGGAACCCTGGCACGGAGAAGTACTGGACATGAGAATGTCTAGAATAGTTATCATTCATCAGTTTTGTGTCTAAACCCGTATCTTAGGGACCTCTCTTTTGGTAAAAGTATATCTTTTACTGTAAAATCTCTGATGAATAAATGAATGATAACATCTTTTTCAAAACGTCTCTTTTCGAGTCGTTTTCTATATCTTATCTTTGTTTCCATGAAGTAATACCCCAAACACTTAATCCGCTGCGATCAGTGAAAAATGGGGGTGTTACACAAACCATCCTCCGTGAATGCCGTAATATGAACATCATGGAGTTTAACCCAAACTAGGACACTCTTTAAGTTTTCCTTAGATATATTCGCCATTGGAGACCGTTTACGAAGAATCAATTGCACATTACGAATCAACCATGGTCCACTTTCAAGTATTGCTTCCATACCCGTGTTTGAGCTGAATTTAAAGAAGAAAATGTCTTTTGATTCATCATAGTATGAACAAGCCCAAACCTAGTCCATGTGTTCTTAACATAGTTTTCCACCACTGGATATGCAACTCCCTTGCCCAGAAAAACCCATATAGAGAATTCTTGAAACATTCCTTGACCTCTAGGACATATTTTATAGGAATAACAACATCAGCCCCATTACCAACCGGGGCTATTAAGGTACGAAAGATAACAATTTTCTTACTTGGTTCACCATTAAAGCTAGATTCAGCATTACTAGTCTTAGCTCCTCATATGTTCAATGGCTTCCCGTCGTCACCCAATAGCGCAAGTTTACCTTCCAGCATTTGTTTTCCAATGTTACAAATCTTATCCGATAAGGAAACATTTGTATCTGCATTAACATTCAATATGTTGGCATAAGATGGAGACCTTATACCACTCGACTTGGCGCCCTCATTCACTTTCATAAAACCATCATTTTCATCATTCGATGGGACCCCATTCTTGTTAGTATTCTCGTTATGACCACTAACAGCAACAACATGTGTTCATCACTTGGCTTACAAGTTAGATTTTCACATTTTCCTCCAGTCACATTATTCACTAATATGACTCCTTCAAACAGCTTCTCAATACCTCCTAAACACGTGTTTGAAACCACAACATGACCAGGTCCTGCACAGTCAGTACCAGCAGTTTCCACTCAAGTAATTCTTCCCAAAGCTTTCAACTTTGGAAAGCTAGTATCTATATCGTTATCAGTCCACATACTCATCCAATGATTAACCAACCGAGCCTATTTTTTCTTATGCTTGCCCCTCTCCTTCCCGAATCCAAAAACCCACTTTCATGTTTAAACCATGCACATACTATCAAACAACCAGCTAAAGCAAAAGTAATCAAATACAGTAAACCACGAATCAACAACAGTTCCAAACTTCAACCAACTTGGCAAAACCCTAATTAGGGTTTCGAACACGATAAGCACAGACGCACGAATTCAGCAGCAAAACGAGAATAGATGAATTACTAAGACAGTAATAAGCACAACCCTATAACCGTTCAAATGTAAAAACCCTAGAAAAAGTTCAGGAACCCTAATCGTTAAGAAGGAAATGACACGTGCCAAAGAATTAAGCAAACTTAATCATAAACAAATAATGTTCAATCAAAGCAAATTAACGTTCAAGAATCGATTAGGATTGATAATATCAATCGTGGTTATGGAGAGGTTTTTTAGTCACCTTTTTTCCGTAAGAGAGGGAGAGGAGTATTTTTTTTTTTTTTTTAATCACTAATTCATAAGGGTGTTCATTAGTTCGGTTATCGTGTTGTTCGGTTTATTCGGTTCGGTTAAATTTTTTCTGGAGTAAAACTGAAAACCGAAACCGAACCGAGTAACCCAAATTATATAATTTTAATTATTTATTTATTTAATTAAATAGATTTTTTGCAAAAAAAAATTAAAAAAAAAAATCAAGTTTAAAAAATGTTATATTTATATTATAAAAGAGTTTTCATGTTTTTCTTGAATATATATATATATATATATATATATATATATATATATATATATATATATATATATATATGAATTCGGTCGATTCGGTTCGGTTTTTATTTTGTCAAAACCAAACCGAAAATCGAATATTTAATTCGGTTCGATTCGGTTTTGATAAATTCGGCTTGGTTACAAATTCGGTTCGCTTTTTTTTGTTCGGTTAAGTTTCGGTTTTTGTGGACGAAACCCGAATTCTGTGCAACCCTACCAACTCATTCACGAAGTTACTGATTATGGCCCATCACTTATGAGCTTTGCATCATGGGTTTGTTTTGCCTTTTGGGCCACAACATTTGGACGAACATCATACTTTATGCAGTTTTCTGAATTAGTTATTGTCTGGCTCGAGTTCAGCTCGGCTTGTTTTCCGTGTAGAGTTTTTATAAATTTCAACTATATATCAAGTCCATTGCTCCCGCGGCCGATTGTTCAATCATTCGATAACCACTGATCCTTTGATAAATGATTTCCGAATCATGGCCATTTGACACGAACTATAAATCTTTAGGCACTAATTATCTATGTTAAAAGAGTAGCAGTTAAATGAAGAAAATTAGTTGCTGTGAATGGGCATGACAGTTATGGGTAGCAACTATAGGTCAGTATAACTAATTTATAGCTAAAAATAAAATTTAGACATTTGGCTCAATAAGATGTTAGCTCGAACTAATTTAAAATTTTGCCCCTCACCCATTGGAACTAGTGAGGGAAGTTGTGAAGCAGCTTTTTGGAGGATCATTAACTGGTTCAATATACTAAACTCACTTGGAGTGAGCTCCTTCCGGAATAGTCGTTCCCAAAACACCCTCTGTGGTGTCCAGGTCAGTTCTCCTCCAATTCTGATTTGAATGTCTGGAGCCAAACTCTCGCGTTATTGAAGTATACTTGGGATCCCAAATATCTGTTTCATAATAGCATCACTGGCTTACATCTAGGTGAACATCATGTTTGGACCTTTGACTTTTTATTGTGTGGGTCGCCGGGTCCAAGGCTTTACTCATTTCTACTGTCTGATTGTGAGGTTTCCCTGGTAAGAACTTATTCTTCAACCACCTGGAAAAATCATTGAAAAGTAGTTGGATCACAAGAGCATGGGAAAAGCTGATAAAATACATTGTAAATTAAATTGATAATCCGAATTTACATGTCAGAAAGCAAAGGAAAAACTGAATCCAACCATTCCAACAGAAGTATCACAAAGTTTGAGATTTAAAAACCGAGTTAATAGAGTAATAGGGAAGGAATTGTATAAGGAAATAGAACTAGAGAAAACAATATAAAATAACAATATATATAGTGAGCTAAATAGTAGAAACTCACTGATACATCTATAAAGTATCATTTAGACACTTGAACGGCAGAGAGTTATAAACAATGACAGACGACAGCAAGCTTAGAAGTTAGATCCTTTTCTATCATGTGTATACATCTCATTTAAGGAAAAAGAAATACAAATGCGAAACAAAGCAACTAGTCGTTCACATTTACTGTATACACCTTGAGTTGGGACTCCCTTCCATTTAATAGAGCGAGATGCACGCACCTATGAATTTTGATGAATCCAAGCCAAAGTAAGGTGCCAATGTTGTGCCCTGATGGGCATTGGGCATAGTATCAGACACCTAGTTTAGACTATTCTTAAGAGAATATGTTCATACCAAATCTAAAGTTGAACAAATTGGGATCTGACATTCTATTATACCCTGCCCTATTCAAGATTACACCATCGTTACGACTGATGCCTTCTAGGCTTCTACGTTGTCTAGCCTCCGCTACAATTTTTTTTGAACAGCAAGAATTTTATCCGCATTATAGGAAAGGGACAACTCAATAACACGCCTTATAGTGCAGCAGCTCTAAGCAGTAGTACCACATGAAACCTATACAAATTTAATTTAAAAAAAATATAAAAAAAAAAAAAAAAAAAAAAAAAAAAAAAAAAAAAAAAAAAAAAAAAAAAAAAAAAAAAAAAAAAAAAAAAAAAAAAAAAAAAAAANTTAGACTATTCTTAAGAGAATATGATCATACCAAATCTAAAGTTGAACAAATTGGGATCTGACATTCTATTATACCCTGCCCTATTCAAGATTACACCATCGTTACGACTGATGCCTTCTAGGCTTCTACGTTGTCTAGCCTCCGCTACAATTTTTTTTGAACAGCAAGAATTTTATCCGCATTATAGGAAAGGGACAACTCAATAACACGCCTTATAGTGCAGCAGCTCTAAGCAGTAGTACAACATAAAACCTAAAAAAATTTAATTTAAAAAAAATAAAAAAAAAAAAAAAAAAAAAAAAAAAAAAAAAAAAAAAAAAAAAAAAAAAAAGAAAAAAACAAAAAAAAACCCAACCGATCACTAGTTTCCACTGCATGCGTTTGTGTTGTCCTTACCTATCTTGTAGCTTTGGCTTCCCATGTTACATGACTGCATAAGCATCTTAGACTATACTACACATTCCTTCAAGGCCTAAAAGACTACATGTGTCATGAAGCTTTTACTAATACAAGAGAAAGTTAATACATTACAAAAAGACCACTATTGTATCCCATCAAAAAGGCACTGTATGTGCCAAATTAGTGTATGCATTGTAATGGTCTTATCATATCTTTCTTTTCAGCTACAAGGTTGCAAACAACCAGCAAAGATACATGCCTCCAAGGCAATCTAAAAAGGAACCCGAACACAACCATATGAGACGGTTGAAATTCAAACGACACCTATAAAAAGACTATACCTAAAAATAACACCAGATTAACCAAATAAGACCTGGAAAATACATGACTCCACAGACAAAAAATTTACAATGGTCTATCATATCTAGACTCGCAAAGCCAATGTTAACACTAAAAACACAGATCCCAAAAATAGGAGTCTTCAAGCATTGAGGCTCACAAATTTGCACCATATGGAGCAAATGAGTTTATTTAGTACAGTGATTTAGCTCAAACAGTTCGAATTTGGCAAATGATGGGCTAATGGTTAAATGGTATCTAAATAATTCTACATACTAAGCCCACAATTTCATGTTTAGTTATCTTTCTTTTTCAAATATTAATTCTTCATATTGTCAAAACTCAAAGTATAAGTATACAAAAGAACATTACCTTCTGCCTTCTACAGCAAACATTTGACTAAGGAATAAACTGGCAACATAAAGGTGAATCAAGATATAAGAAAGTGGAGTCGAAATACGAGACATGAAAAGCATCACTAACTTTAGTGAGTTCCATAATCTCCGTTCACTACATCCCCGCATTAAAGTTTCTAAGTTTCCATGTACTTGAATAGCAATGATGTTGGAAAAGGTCTAGGTGTATACCAAATGTATAATAGGAAAATGAATACATCCTAATGATCCCTTTATTAGCAAATTATATCCCATTTTTACAAACCTCAGCACATGAAATAACACCTATAACTTTAAACACCGGACATGGACTGAGCAGATAATGGACTTATACTTACACAAATAGAACAAAATTACCCTAAAAATGTTGAGCACGAACAATGGCATCGGGTTCAAGGTAATTAAGTACTAAAAACATTTGATTATGTAATAATGGTCCCTTTATTAGCAAATTATATCCCATTTTTACAAACCTCAGCACATGAAATAACACCTATAACTTTAAACACTGGACATGGACTGAGCAGATAATGGACTTCTACTTACAAATATAGAACAAAATTACGCTAAAAATGTTGCGTACGAACAATGGCATCGGGTTCAAGGTACTTAAGTACTAAAACATTTGATTATGTATCAATAAGTTTATACATTTTGTACCTGTGTTTTCTTACAAATGCTGTTATATGTGCCCAGAATGTCCTATTTCCAGTCAAGGATAATAAAGCTGACATATTCACAGCATCTGAAAATTCAAGAAAATCTAATTAGAATAATATTGGGTTATAACTACAATGACAAAAATGACAAGAGACTGTTGATTTTGATATATGATCAAGTAAAACCCCAATAATTCAGAAGAAGAAAATACTTCCACTAAAATCATGTCAAAAGACAACAGGACGAACAGTTTCACAGAGTCTCGTTTCTGAAATTTAATAGAGTATTCCATAATCCATATCTAGTAAGAGCAATCATTTCCATGCTATATATCAAATAATGATAACAATTAAAGAGCATTGATAGATGCATATTTAGAGCCATTAATGAGTCCAACAATAAATGTGAGAAAGCTTGATGCGTGATATTGGACAGGATGGTGAAGATCTTACAGACCATGAAATAACGTTAGATCATGTGGACCAAGAACATTGGTGAAGAGTGAAAACATGAAGTCATAGACGTTACTAGCTACTGGATAACTTACTGCTTATGATGAAAATGGTTACATTCGATTACAATGATTTGTGATGAGCAAATATGAACTTATGATTTTTAGAGGTGTGTAATTGATGTTTCATCAATGGTATTGTATACACTGAAAGTTGACCGCTTAATGAACCTGAATCACGATCCACTTAGTTAACTGATAAAGTGCTGGACTTTTCTATAATAACTTCTATAAACCAGAATCCATGGCTCATAAAGTATAAACTGGACCACATTATCGGTTATAAGCTCCGAGTCTATTGTAAGGCTAATTGAATTCTTTGTAAGATTGAGATGTGTTTAATGAATGACAGTAAGACTTGTACAGCAACGATGATCTTGTGAGTACTACACACTATACAAAATATTATGCTTTCATTTCAATAATTTTCAATATATAAGTTCAAAGTGAAAATAAGGATTGTGCTAACTGATCACACATAGGCTGGCTTATAATGAATAGGCTCTAGGCAGGCAACACGTACTAAGGTTAATAAAGGATTTTTTCGACTGATTGTTCAGTGCTGGAAAAAATTAAATGTGATTTCGGAAGAATTTAAGTACTTATCAATCTCAAGTTATGTGACCTAAACCATGAGCTCCTAATATCAAGAAAAGAAGAAACAGTATGGAAGAACAAAACAGTCGCAGGAACTGTAATAGGAGTTTTGTTGCCTTGGTCTAAAAAGTCGAACTAAATTGTTTTAAAAAAAAATGTATATGTAATACTTAGTCTAAGTTTTAAAAAACCAAGAGCAGTCGTTCCATTTCTAGAGATCTACTTCAAATGCATCCTGATGCTTCTATCATTGCCTTTTAACACTGTTACTCCTACCTGCTTTCACGAAATCATCATTAAAAAACATTTGCATTCCCTGAAGAGGCTCTTGAGTGCCTTTCAAACTGTATATTGGTCATAGTACACACATTAAACATAAGATTGTATACGACTCAAAAGATCAGAATTTTTTATGGTAAACACTTTATCAAATGCCAAATTGTCCAACTACTGTGAAATATAAAGCTATAATTAGTGCGGAAGGTACAATAATTATTAAAGATGGCATCATGGCAAGTATTTGAGCAATAGAAAATTGTTAGCACTTTGACCTCATGAAAGCATTATGAATAATGGTAACTCTAACCCCACCACTTCAAAAAGTAGGAAAACAATAATATACCTAATACTTTACTCGCAATTTCCCACTAAAGTCTTGGTGACTGATACTTTGTCGACACAACTTTGTTTTGAACAGCAGCAATTTTCATTAAAAAGTATCTCTCTAGTAAGGATCTAGAGGATATAAATTTCATATAGATTTTGTACAATCCCTTATCGGATCATAGATGCAGTCGATCCAACATGGATTGACTTGCCTATTCCTATGAAGGATCCATGAGTGAGATCGAAAATCCTTTTATATCATCCCCTAATGTATCCTTATGTGGAGGTTTTAAGTCGAAACATACACCATTCCTAATGGACCAAGTTGTTGTTTGAACTACAACATCGAAGCATGCGTTGATAGCCCACCACGAAGAGACCATAGACAATAACGATTTAGCGATGATGCAATCATGAAACAAGTTTTGTGATGTTTCTATGTCCTCATCACAGATCGGGCATCGAACGGCGTCTAAGTCTATACCACGTGCATCGAGATTGAATTTAGTGGGAAGACGATCGATAGCGAAACGCCAAGAATGGATGTTTATTTTAAAGGAGAGGTTTTTGTTCCATCGAATTTCAACAGCAGCCGATCCCATGGGTGGATCATCGATAAGTTTTTTCAGTAGGTGTACATGGTATGTTTTTTTTTTAGGTTACCTGGGCTTTTGAATCGACATTGCGAGCCGACTAATCCCAGGGCGACTACCCTTTTGGATAGCCCAGAGTTGGCGCAGGTGAACCTCCATGGCCACAAGGGGATTCATTTTCTCCCCGTTGGATTCGAACCCTTGACCTCCTCTTTGGAAGGCTGGTATTATTACCACTGGGTCAGCCCTTGTGGTTTGTACATGGTATGTTTTGGTGTAATTTAAGGTGCAATCCCATCGGTCTGGAAGAACAGACGGTACAACTATTGGGAGACATGCTCAGCCCAAAGTATAGTACACACTTAACCATATATTCAAGCTTATATTGCAAACTCCTAAAATAATTTTGGTATACTGTTAATTGCTCCTAAGTTGGAGGGAAACTAGGTAGGTGTCCTGACATGCGTTAACTCAATGAATTAGAGGGAAATTGGTGAAGAATAATGTAGTTAACATTATTGCCCATGTTAATAATAAATAAACTGAATAGACCAGCATTAAGGCAATGAATATGGCCTGCGTAGTTATGAACTCCTTAGTATCTTGCACTAGTTAGTACTTTAGATAGACAGCAAATAACTACTGATATGTAATTTAAAGATCATTGTACACTGACAGCATAGATTCATAAAATATAGACAAACAACTTACTATTAGTCATCTTAGGATGCAAATTAAGTTTGATCACTGCATTATATTACAGCAAACGCTATACATGAACAAATTATTGATCAATTTAGGATACAAAATAAGTTTGGTCACCGCATCAAATTACAACGAACAGATAGAATACTATAGTAAACATAAGTGATCTTAAGTAGCTATTCTATGACATTTTACCATATCAAATTGCATATACATAAGGTTTGGCTTTTCACAGTAACGGCAATTCAACTTGACATTACCAACCAAACTTACACATCTCAATCAATGTAAGTATGTGACGAAATTGACCAACCAAAGGGCATAAAGCAATATTAAATAGCGGACTAACCAGTAATTAAGATTTCTCCAGAAGAAGCTTTACTTGCTCCCAAAGCACAGGCTGGGCAAACTAGCAATGACCTTCAGAATTTTATGTATGCTTAAATCCTAAATCCCTATAAAACCAATAGAATTATCAGAAATAAGTCGTTGCGAAGTTAAAAAATTCAAAAAGTCCCAAAGAAACTAATCAAGGTAACACACATATACCCGGTATATACCAAGTACTAACCTGCATAAAAATTCCTCTTTAAGTTAGTGCCTCTTGATATATAGAAGCCCAACCACTTTACAAGATTTTGTTGCATGCATCTTGGTCATTTGCCCACAATGCTGCAAATGCAAACCATCCTCAATCTTGGATGCCCGTCTGTTTTCCTTCTTATTAATCAGAATTCCGAAGATATTGAAGAGATTAAATGAGTACCAAAGATATAACTATGATTTGTACATCCATGTTTAATAGTATCATATATCACAACATAGATATATACAACAAATTACAATTTCTATCAATGTATGACGAAGAGTTTATACCTGCAAAAGAGCTGCTACTTTAAAATAAGCCCTAGATATGATACATACAATGCTTAAATTAGATAATTTCTTTGAAGAAAAATGAAAACTTTTTTTACTTGTCTTTCTGGAAAGCAAAAATTAAGCAAATCCACATTGATTTTAAGACATATTAATAATCCATATTAGTAAAAAATTAGAAACGAGGCAGTTAAATTAAATAAAAAAAATTGGGAGAAATGGGGAAATTTTATTAAAAGTTTGTAACTTTTTTTTCTTTTAGGAAGATAAATAAAGGGTAAAATTGCAGTTGAGATGAGGAAATAATGAGAAGTAGTGTAGCTAGTACCTTGTTAATGATTTCAAGAAAAAAACCCTCTGATCTTCTTGCTCCAGATCAAGAAGTACATGATTTCAAACTCCAAAGTCCAACTTGAATATTATAATAATAATTACCTTTGGATAAAAGGAATACATATTAAATAAAAAATAAATCAATCATCATAAATAGTACAAAATTAACAAAAGGTACATAAAACATTACTCCTCTACCTGTTGTATCCAAGATCATCTTCTTCATTTTGAATCTGATTTACCCTAACCCAAAAAAATTTAACAGAAAAAGAGATGCAATATATATATAAAAGATAAAAAGAAACCAAATAGTGGATAGTTGATTAGTCATCAAAACTTGCAGCTTTTATGTCATGTGTATCCATTAGATATGTGTCCAGGTGCCCCTCCTCTACTGCACCAAAAAAAATTAGATATGTGTCCAGGTGTCCACTCCTTTTCTCTACAGCTTCTTTATTATCCAATCCAATCCAATCCAATAACAGTAGATGTTCAAAAAAAAATAAAAAATAAAATCCAATAACAGTATATAAAACACATAAAATATCGTCATAAAAACACATAAAATAGTATGAAACACAACCAACAAAATTAGCATGAAGATGGTGAGAGTAGTTGACAGCAAGAGAAGTGAGCACATGCATCAAGTATATAGTCTTTCTACACATATTGCTTGCATATGCTCACTCTCTTCTGTCAACTTCTTTTTTTCTTCATGAACAACCTTCTCCATACATCCTGTGATTTAATAAAGACACAAGATTAGTTGCACATATCTAAAACCATAAAAAGTCACATTTCTTTATTTAAAAATAAATATACCCATCATGAAAAATGAATGTAAAGTGCTTTACTATTATAAGAAGTAGCAACTTAACATTAAAGAACCAAAACAAGTCAAAAAAAGAAGCATGCCCACTAAAAAAAGAAACATACCCATTAAAAAAGATTGAAACTTGAGGTTTCTTGTCACCATTTATATATTCATTCATCCATCATTGTTCACAAACTCAGATACTTTTACACGGCTAAACTGAGGTATTTAGTCATACGTTTGCAGCCTAACTGGTAATATATTATATAATGCTTAGTGAAAGGGAAAGGGATAATGTAAGGTGAAGGAGGGAGAGACAAGAACAATAAATCACACAACATGTAATGAAAGTGATTGGGAAAACAAGAAATTGTTGTCGAAATAAGATTGGTGGGAGTATGTTTTATGAAAATGACTGTGAAGGTGAGACCGGAGGTGGGGGGATCACTGGGGTCCCCGAGGCTGTGCTGTCGCCGGGAACTTGGACTTTTAATACTTTGCATCATTCAAGGACGACCACCATTTTTGTTTATTGGTTCGTACTAGCCATCCATTAAAAAACATGTGACGTATGTGTACTTAAAGTTTTAATAGTGTGATTATTTTTTAACCTTTTTAGCAAAAGATTATTGTATTGAAAATGAATCGCAAATGATTCAATAAATGATAAGTACATGATAAACGGATGTGAGATTACGGCTATGTTTGGCAAAAGTAGCTGTGAGCAGTAGCAGTGAGCTGTGAGCAGTAGCTGTGAGCAGTAGCCAAAAAAGCTCACAGCTTCATAAAGAAACATTGGGAAAATGAGCTTTCCTAAAAAATAGCAAAGCCCACAGCTCTCATGCCAAACGAACACTAAAAATAAAAAAGCTCGTTGTTCACCGCTCATTGCCCAAAAAAGCTCAAAAAAGCTTTGTGCCAAACATAGCCTACATCCTAAAATACACTTGTTGTCGACATAACATGAAATACCAACTAAAAGTTATCACTTGAGCGCTCCTTGAAGTCCCGAGCAACATATATCAAATTTGAAACTAACAAAGATTCTTGAAACAACATGAGCCGGAATTGATGAAACAACTAGATTATATAGAGATAATGTAAGGTCATTAAATTATCCCGAGATCAAGTAGGACGTCTCTCGAACCATTATAGTGCATCTGTTCTAATATTATTGTTTTTATTAGGTTGTCCTAAAAAATTATTCAATATTAGAAATAGATTTTAAAATTGTTTAAGTTTACCATATTACTTTTAATTAAAGTTCTTATTTACAAAATTAAATGAAAATCATTGATTAATTTTTAAATGGTAATTAAAACTATCTTTTGGTTGCTTTTGTATAAATCAAAGCAGTAACAAATGTATTTTTTTTTTTTTTTAACTCTGTGTTTTTTCAGTAGACAATAATTTTGGAATAGAATGAGTATTAAACTATATGTAGTGGCAATTAAATTTTAGTGTCATTAAATCTGCTTTACTTCAGCATTAGTTCTCATTAACAATAAATCAGCCATTAAAGAAACATATATCATTTAAATTTAAACAAATTTGGTTCGGTCAAGTTTGTTATCAAATCACCTCCCAAATTGGTTTATGAGCGTGAGGCGTAGTTGATGATGACACGTGAAATGGAGTTTAACTTGAAATGCCCAAAAATAAAAATAAAAATCTGCTAAAACCAGCGTACTTCTGGGTTTTCTAGAAAATCGACGTACTTTAATGAAAACCGGCGATTTTCTGGGAATTTCAGAGCAGAAGGTTTTATAACACAAAATCTGCTAAAACTTCAATCTGTAAAACATGAACTGGTCATAAACTAAACTTTGCTATTTACAAATGTGCTTTCAACTGTACAAAAGAAGGTTACAAAATAATTAGACCCATATAATATGCAAAATGAGTAAAAGTGGCGTAATGCCAAACACCCCTTTATACCACGTACAAACATAAGTACCAACTATTAATATAACACCCCGAAAACCGTTTTTAAGTATTTTAATAATATAACTCCTTGAATGAGTTTGACTATGACTTTTATTAGTTGAAAGACTTTACGTGATTGGTTAGTCAAACCCGGTAGTCAAACTATAAATAAATATATTATGTAAATGGTTTTAGAAAGTATTGTTTGTCACAAATATAAGGGAAAATAACTTGAGGGACCTAAGTTGCCAAATTCTCAAACTGTTACTAGAACTAACTTTTTTAGTAATAAAACCAACTTGTTTTAGTACTAGAACCACCTTGTTCTAGCCTGCAAGGACTATTCTTGCCGCATGACCAAAGATGTAACTAGCTTAAAGATGAAGAAACTCTTATACATTCCATAAGTTTCTGGAAATGCTCTATTTATGTATGTGTGTGTGGTACGGTCCAACCAAGAAAAAAAGGAAGAACAAGTTGAGGTCTAATGATCAGAAGAATTAAAAGTGTTGGTGCAAGACTTAGCTCTAACAATGATCCTTGAAGTAATTAATTTGTATGTTTTAAGTTATTGTAAATCGATGAGTTAGGGTTCTTGAGATTCGAATTGGGTTTTGGGTAATTGATATTCTAAAACCTATATTGAGGTATTTGTGATGATGGGTTAAGATTGTTTAATGATTTAAGAGTAAATTGATGATTTGAAGGTTTTGGTCATATGATCATTATATGTCCCATATGAGTGATAGAGATGGGTTTAGTTATAGTTATGGATAAGTTTAGACACCTTGCTTATTATGTAAATTACATGTATTGATATGTGGTGATAATTATGGATTCGGAGTCAAGCAAAAAGAGATGTTGGTGATGTTCTTGATAGACTTGGCTTGGAATCAAGGTAAGTAACTTGACTATAACAAGGTATTATATTGAGTTGTAACATATTGTGTATTATGTGTTTTGTGCTATGTGTTTGATTGTTATAAAGGAATAAAAGGGTTGTGTTTTAATGACCTTGGATTAAGTTAGAAAGTGGCTAGTTGACAAAACTAGCTAGGATGTGCTTTGCTTATTTGATAAGCTAGTGAAGGTGTGAAGCTTATGTTGATATGGGCAAAGGCAAGTGAATATGTGATTTTAGCTCTTGGTCTAGTAAGTGATGAATATAATGCAAATATGTTTATATGATGTATATTAGCTTGTTATGTCTTTTACTTACTAAGGGTAATGCTTATGCTTTAATTGTTTAACCGTTTTGTAGGTTTGTATGATTTAAAGGATGGATCTAATAGTAGCTCATGGTGCTAACAAGGTTGGAAGTGCTTGTTGATATTATACAAGTGTATATGTTAGATACTGAGCTCGAAGCAACGTTGAACCCCCCCCCCCCAAGTTGATGTTTAAGTGTAGTAAAGTGATTTATAAATGTTGTTGATAAGTGTCCAAGTCCAGGTCTTGGTTTTGAAGTAATGGTCTTTTGTATTGCGTAAGTTGAGTTGAAAATGGGTAAAAAAAATGGTGTTTGGTTAAACACCCGTAGTTTTGTAAAGTATATGCTCAAGGGTCGTTTAGACAAAAAAAATGTTTATGAAAATGATGTATTATGTTATGTTAATGATTTCTGGAAAGTTTCATGTTTTATCGAGTCTTGGAAGTTGAGTTTTGGTCGTTTTAGTTAAATACTTAAATATGATACCGGATAGCAAGTAGTGCAGAAAATTGTGCTGCCTTTGAAGAATCATATCTAATAAACCGTAAGTCCATAGGATTTGACCCAACTATCATTTGAAAGGTAATTGAGTCTCTATTTAAAAATAGTCTCAAGGGCTTGTTAGTAACAGATTGTTGTCAGTTTGTTAAAGAGCATCAGGAGGTCAGTTTTGGGTTATGTCTTTTCCGCAAAAAGTTAGATACCAGGTTCTTCACACAAAGTAGAACCAAACCTTTCACAACGTCGCCTACCCTTTATCCAGTACAAGGCTAGATACCGTTCCATTACTAAGGAGGAACCACAACCCAACGACACAACATAACTTGGAGAGCCAATCTCTAATCTCACCAATCTACACAACAAAACTTAGGGTTATCACCCCCGACTACACCATTCTACACAACAAAGACTTGAGGCATCAAACCTCAACTACAATGTCTTACACCAAGACAACCTTGAGGTATCAAACCTCGACTATGACAGCTATACTAAGATCTTCATGAGGCATCATACTTCAGCTTCACAATCTTGATCTTACACGACTTGGAGAACCACTCTCCACTAGCATCATTTTTCACAACGTGTCTTGGCGATCCAAACTTCAACTGCACCAAAACACACACCATGTCTTGGATATTGTAACACCCTAGGCAAATCCTACATCGGTTGTGGCCTGGAGAGATGCTGGGTTCATAAGATAACATTCGCCTTACAATGACACAACGCGTTTTGTGGTCTACTGCGAGTTGGGTTCTTAGGAACTGGCAGTTAAGCGTGCTCATGTGAGAGTAGCACTGGTATGGGTGACCTGCCGGGAAGTCTCACATGAGGGCCACAAAGCAAAGCCGTGAGCCGGCGGGCAAAGCGGACAATAATGTGGTCTAAGTAGGCGGGATGTTACAGATATACTTGAGATGAATCACATACAAGAGTCACTTATGTGAGCTTGAGATGATGATGAAGTCTAGCATTCCATATCTTGGAGGTTGCACGACTTCGACGCTAAACGTAGTGATCTCGCCTTTAGGATGAACCTAGAGAATCACTACACAAAAGACTACAGGAAAGATCTAGAATCTGAGGTTAGTGAGAGAGAAACATAGAGAGAAGAATGTATGGAAAGGTGCAAGAAAGAAAGAAGAAATGGCTCACTATTTATAGGCAAAGAATACCACTGTTCACTCAGATCCGGCGGATCCCTTGGAGAAGGGATCCGGCTAGTGTAATCCAAGGGATCCGGTCATCTGGTAGTACCAGTCCGGATTTTGGATTACAATTCCGGGTTATGGGTTATGGGTTATGGATCAAGGTCCATGGGTTATGTGATGTCATGCATGATGTCAAAGACATCTTGGATCATGGGTTATGGACCTTGGGTCATGAAATAAATGTTTTCACGGCTTATTTGTATTAACAAAATCCTAAAAAGTGTATATGTTGGTTCTTGAGGCACACTTACGATTTAATAATATTTTTCGAACATCGTAATTTAGTATGCATTTATGTTCAAAAAAAAAGTATGCATTTTGAAACTCTACTGATTTAATAATATATTTACATTGAAAATGAGAGTACATTTTGTGTTATGTCGGTTTGTATAAAAAGCTTAATAAATTGTATTGTTTATTTAGAGCATATTTTAATAATGCAATTAATAAAACGTTGGCCAGTCAATTTTTTATATATGTTGGTGTATTATTGCTTGTACATAGTGTTGGAAAATTTAGTGCACTTGAGGGATGAGTTCACACCTGGTAATGGGTTTGGAGGTACGGAGTGTACACCCATTTGGTCCATGAACACCCTGACTCAATTGTGGTTATACTAGTGAGATTCTGCTAGTAGACTCTGCTGCTAGTAGACTCTGCTGCTAGTAGACTCTGCTGCTAGTAGACTCTGCTGCTAGACTCTGCTGCTAGACTCTACTGCTGATTCAAAGTACTGCTGATTCAAAGTACTGCTGATTCAAAGTACTGCTGATTCAAGGTACTGCTGATTCAAAGTGCTGCTCGTTTTAACCACTGAATCCTACTATTATGGAAAGTATTATGTTATAATTAATGGGCCGTTAATTATACATAATTCCATGGGCTAGGGTTTGAGTAAACTCTATTATAAATAGAGGTCACAACATTTTGCATGAAGGACGATTAACACAAACCCTAAACACTTGAATACGCTTCTGTTCTTGATTTGTGCCTAAAACAAGAACATCACTTGGTCTTATCCCATAGAGATATTCGTGTAACCCAGGCATAGGGTCGAATAGTTTCTATTGGAAAGTGATACCACGATTTCAAGTGAATATCCGGTACTTCATTGATTATCTTTACCCTGTTCTGGAACACAGTAACACATAAATAACCAACACATAGTGTTTGGTGATTTGTAATTGCTTAAAATTTTAAAAAAAAATAAAATAAAAAAAATAAGAGAAAATGTCTAAAATGTTTTATACGTAATATAGATACAAGTATCACAAACCTCATCGATACAATATTGACCTTGTCAATCGACTTACCTTGTTGGGCAAATTTTAGAAGGCTTTTACTGTATTAGTTCAAATCAATTCGTGGTCTTTTTGGAAATACAAGAATAACATGATCTTCTCATCCAAACTGCCCTCAATAGAACTAATCTTCAACAACATAACCATGTTCATTTGGCTCTTTAATAGGCTTAGGAAAGTTTATATTTATTGAATTGACCATCTATGTAACGCTTTATAACTCATCTTGTAATTTGTTTCTAACTCCCTATTAGCTTTAATCAAATTGTCATTATCTGATACCAGACAATGGAAAGTCGTTTAAAACGCGCGTCATTAACTAGATAGAATAACAAGTGCTCTGTGCTCGCAAACAAAAGTTTTGGGCCTCCCATGGATTAAAAGTAAAATGTTGATGTCGATCTAGCAGGTGCGAAAGGAAACCTAGCACGAAACTTCATATTATGCTCATGTTGACTTCTTACTTTTAGTGGCATGTGTAGTATGATGTTGTCATGTGTCCTTTTACAAGGAACTTTATTGTGTACTATGGACACAGTCAATTTTTTGGGCCTAACACAAAATAATACAGTAGATATTAATGATGTCTTGTATCTCGTGTGATCATTTAACGTTGATTAATAGATATTTATTGCATAATGTACTAGCTATTGGCTGAATAAGTTTGGTAGTAGTACTGAAATTAATTATATTATGCGGTTAATTACTGCGGCATACCTTATATCTTTAAAACACGAGTTTAACATGATGCCTACACTCTCGGTATTTATAGTCAGTAACATTGATAGGTTTGACAACAAGTGTAAATTAGTTGGACTTTCGTTCATGTTTATTCAATTGCTAAAATTTGTCTCATATATGTTAAAAACTTTAGAAAAACTGTTTAATTTGACATTTTGATAATGCACCACGCTTCTTAGATAGTCACACGCGTCACGTTATTATGTATGATACGTCACTAAAATCTGCATATTTACGTGGTAATCGTCATCGAGTCGTGTTCGGATTGACTTATTTGGGCTCGCGGGTTAGCATAACTTCTAACAAAATACGACTCGTTTATAAATCGTGTCAAAAACTCAATCTTAACACAAACTTGCATAACACGTATAACCCGTTTCCCGTTTAACATGTTTAATTAAATAGGTCAAGCGGTAAATAAGACTTGTGGTTTGTCGATTCAACTAGTTTAAATCCAGAAATGATGTAACGATCTAAAAAATGATAAAAATAACATACAAAGGACTATAAGACGATTTCAATGATATATGAATTATAATCATAATTCACTCATATTAAGTGCATAATAAAATACATGTAATGTAAATCCAACATATAAACCAAGTTATATGTTTTATTTTTTAGAGGCTTATATAATTAAATCAGTTCACGGGTTAATCTGTTTAATATTTACTCAACCCAAACACGACCCGTATTAAACGGGTTAGATGGGTTTATATGTTTTTAACTCGAAATCGTTTATCCTCGACCCAAACATGTTTAACTTCGTATCGGGTTCATGTTATTCTTCGTATCGTGTCGAAATTGCCGGCCTTAATTTAGACCATTGATAACTCCCATACACCCGCGGAACACAAAGAAAAATACATTATTTGAAGTAATATTTATTTAACTTAATTGTTCACTCTAAAAAATAATAAAGAAAAAAGTTGTATCCATAAATCAAACATCCAAACATGTGTAATTTACTACTATCCAATTTTATCCGGGCTCTTCACTCCCATCTAAACCCAATAAAAAGCCCATATTAATGCTCAATTTGTAGCATATTCAAGTCTAAGTACCCAAGTTTATGTAGTTTAATTCGGGAGGTATCGGATATAGGCCATATAGCCACCCAAGGTTTAGAGTTAAAGGGTGTCAGGATTTATCTTAAAGGTCTTGGTGTATCTTTCAAGTTATGCAATTAATATCTAGTTTTTGGAAGGAAAAAAAAAAATTGTAACTCTGTTATTTTATAACACGTAAAACATTTTTCCGTAACCAAGTAAGGAACTGTCCGAGTGTTATTGTAACATTTACAAAGCAATCCGATCCAACACTATTTAAAAAATCGATTACTTTATATTTACTCAGGGGGTTTAGTAGGTAAAGAGCTTTGTAATTATCATCACTAATTTGTTACATGTCTCAATCCTCACTTGATGCAAAACAAATTTGACATGGTCACACACACCTTCTCAAAAATAGCTCTACCCAGTTCGTGTCTATAATTATATCACAAGCCTGTTTATTAGTCGGTCAAAAGGTAAGCAACTACATTTACCTTTGCCGATGAAAAATATAACTAAAACCGAACCTCCCAATACGTTAAGTGGGCTTTGTATTGGAAGCTTTAAGAGGCCCATATTCCCTCTATATATTATAGGAGGGAGGTTTCGGCCTCCGTGCCATAAAAAAATATTTTCTGCACAATATAAAATTACTTTCCCAGTGGCTTCATTGTTTGGCCCAGTTTCTCAACTTTATTAGGCCCAATGTGGCAATATATGTATCCAAACTAAATAGTGCACATAAAACCATAACAAAGACATTCAAAATTGCACCTCTATATATTATAGGAGGGAGGTTTCGGCCTCCGTGCCATAAAAAATATTTTTTGCACAATATAAAATTACTTTCCCAGTGGCTTCATTGTTTGGCCCAGTTTCTCAACTTTATTAGGCCCAATGTGGCAATATATGTATCCAAACTAAATAGTGCACATAAAACCATAACAAAGACATTCAAAATTGCACATAGAACAACTCCACATAAACGTTCTCCCATAAAATTATCGCATGAGAATCGAAAAATTATCCGCTGCAACGCAATGGGCGCCCTCTACTTATTAGATTATAATAGATGGCCTGATGAGCAAGAAAATCATCAACCTTGAAATAAACAAAAAATAAATTTGTTGAGCAAGAAAGAAATCAAGAAAGCAGTGGCAATGGAAGCATACCTCTCAAAATACGAAGACAAAATCCAAAAAGACGTCCTTTTAAACGCTAGACAAAATTGTTACAAGGTATTTTTATTACTCCCTCCGTTCCAAAATTATTGTCCCCTGTTGACTTTTTCGGTCTTTACTTTTCAACTTTGACCTTGTTTATATTACATAATACTTGATACAAAATATATGAACGGATTGAGTTTTAATGTATTTTCATTTGGTACAATTTTTATCAAAAATCGTATAACACAAACAAAAATATTTATAGTCAAAGTTAAGGGAAAAAAAAGACCGAAAAAGTCAATAGGGGACAATAAATTTAGGACGGAGGGAGTACATAACAACATGTGTTATTTGTCTTTCACTCAAGTTGGGGCGTGACTGTCTACATCCTGTCTATCCAACAACAATACCCCAACTTTGCAGAAACAGGACATACAAGATCTAGACACTCATGTTTAGTTTAGAAATCCCTTTAAACTCGAGTAGAGGCGTGACTGTCTACATCTTGTCTTGTGAGACTGGGTATTGTTGTTGTTGTTATTTGGATTGTGATGTATATTGATGAATTTGTTGGTAGGCACGTGATGCGTTTTACGCACCTCCTAACTCGACTGTAAGCTAAACTTGATTAAGCCCTTGATCTCAAGTAAATCACAATTATATAAAATATAAGTGATACACTGAAATCATCGACAACAATATTCTTAATTTGTCAATTTTAAGACATGCATATTGTTGAGGTAAAATCTTGCGTCTACCTCGAACAAGTAAAATGAATCCTCCGGACTGTAGTTCGTCCTTCGGATTCGCAAAGAACTCTCCGGCTTATCTCTGTCCTTCGGTTACCTGTAAGACAGAAACGTCCGTTAGACTCGTCCTGGGAATGTATCCCAGGACCAACCTCCGGCGTGAGAATAAGTATGGAGCTCTAGAGAGATAAAGAGTGAAATAAGTAAGTAAGAGAGAGAGTAGAGAAAATTAGTTAACCTTTGTAAGAGGATTTCTCCACTATTTATAGGCAGCTTATGTGAGGCACCAGGCTGGCTTGTACTTAGTTCCTTAGTGTTCGCTAGTTTATACTCCATTATCATGTACTTTGTGTACTTGTTTGTACTTCGATTTGCGTAATTATCGCAGGTCCGAACGGTTAGGACGTCCGTAAGGTACATAGCCCTTCGGGCATCACGGCTTTGACATATTGGCTTGTTTTGTTCGGACTTGACTTGTCCCGTCCGGTTGTGGTTCGGTTCCGTCCTAACGTTAGTCTCCTTCGTTCGGCTGGGATCCGAAGGATACATACGGCAACATGTCCCCCCCAGTATCATAGTATTGGTTATTCCAATGGTGTGATACTTCAAAGTCCTTGTTTTTGTCGTTTTCCGGAGGGTATGACGTGTTTTTGTCGAGTTATGCACGTGTGCAAAAGTTAAATGCAATTAATGTGTCGTTTAAGGAGCGCCGGCGTTTTTACTGCGTCCTAGGATCGTGACACGTATGCGCGTTTTTTGATCGAGTGGTCCAGGTGATGACACGTGGGCTGTTTGTACGATGTGTCATTTTGCGCTCACTCCTTTTCCCTATAAATAGCCCATTTCCTCTCATTTTTACCACTGTAATTTCTCTCTCTAGCCTTTCGTACTCTCTGACAATTGCTTTCGTCCACTTTCCGAACGATTTTTTCCGTTGCGCTTATTTGCTCATTGTCTTTCGTAGAGGTACGTCTTGGTGTTTGCGTTTAGCAATTTTTTGTTTTGGCTATACCTCTTTACTTCCCCTCAACATGTCGGAGTCTTCTACGTCGGTGGGTCAGGATGACGCTTCCGTTAGGCGTGATCCGAAGAAGTTTGATATAGCGAAAAAGATTTCTAAAACGCGTCTGTCGGATGTCCTTGCTATCGTCGAGTCGTTCGGAATTCCCCAGGACTTAAATCCGAGGGTTCCTCCGAAAGGCATGACGATGGATCAGCTTCCGGCTGATGCGATTGGCCTTTATGTAGAGTATTTCTTTGAGGGAGGACTCAACGTCCCTTTTTCCACTTTTCTTTTAGAGGTGATAAAATATTTCAAAGTTCATATTTCCCAACTGGTTCCCCTCGGCTTGCATCGGTTGACCCTTTTCGAGGTTTATAGCCGGAGTTTACACATTCCTCCGACGACTTCCTTGTTTCGGGTCTTTTATAAGTTGAGCAAACAGGGTAATTGGTTTTCGTTTGAGAAGCGGGCGGGTGAGAAGAGGAAGGTGTGTTTTGGTGACTTTCCGTCTTGTTTGAAGGGTTCGAAAGACCAGTTCTTTTTTATAGACAGACGTGCTATTCCCTTTGCGATGGCTTGGCGCCATCACGATTCGGATGTTTCGGATCCATTTCCGAAGGGCGAATACAATGTTGCCCATGCCGATCAGTTGGCCGAAAAGGTGATAGAGCCGTGCCAAGTCCCTCACGACTTTCTGTACATGTTGGGGTTATCCCATTACTGGAAGTTTCCCGGGTACCAAGCGGCCTTGAGGGATGAGAGTGGAAGGGGTATAGCCTTTGTCTTTTGCGTGTTGTTGTTTTTCTTTCTTTTGTGCTTCTCTTTTTATCTCTCTTTTACTATATCTATATTTTGCGATTATTATTATTATTATTATTATTATTATTATTATTATTATTATTATTATTATTATTATTATTATTATTATTATTATTATTATTTATATTCGTGCGTGTGTTCTTGTGGCCTTACTATCGGCTTTTTTCCTTCTTTGTCGCAGGTGTTACAATGGCAGATTACTTGAGGAAGCCATCACTTCGAAAGAACATTAACGTGGTGAAGGGAGACAAGCTTCCGGCGGGTCAACAGATGGAGATGCATCTGACCAAGCCGCTGGATTCAAATGCTGATGTTCCACCAAAGGGTCCTGAGTTGCTGGAAGTGGAAGTGCCGAATGAGAGGGTGCTGCTGGCTAAAGATAAGAAGCTCGAGCAGACGCTGAGGTTGGGGTTGAAAAGGCCTTTGGGTGAGGCCGGAGGGTCTAAGTCTCAGGCCGGAGGCAAAAGAGCTGGGGGTACTCTTTCTTCTCGTCTTGGGAAGAAGAGTAGAACTGATGAGGAGGTGGAGGTTGTCGATCTTGATGAGATCGCCAACCCTGAACAAATCCGATCGATACCAGCGACTGGTCTCTCTTCCCAGAGTGTTGAGGCTGGTATGTTTCGGAAATGTCTTATTAATATTACCTTTCGTATTTCCATTTTTCGTTCTGTTTCTTAACTCTGTTGTGTTCTTGTTAGGTGGTTCGAAGACTGCTTCTTCCGACCGGGGCAAGAAGGCAATGGACGAAGAGAATGTTGATATCGAGGCGGATTCCTCTGATGAAGCTTTCATCCCTGAGTGGTCGGTTAGCAGGGGAGACCGAATGAACAATGCTGGTCTCTGTAGGGATATGATGATTCATTTGGCTACTCCCGGGGAGGAGAAGTTCCTGGATGCTCATGACGATGGGAAGGCTATCAGCCGCTCTTGGTTACTCTTGGGGAAAACTTCTGCAGCTTTTGCCGATGTTCTCTTTAGGTTTGAAAGCTTGAGAGATGATTATGCCAGGATGTCCACCGATCACAAGGGTTATGTCCGTAAGGCTGATGAAGAGCTAAAGAAGCTTCAGGTGGTGCAGTCTGAGTTAGAGGAGTTGAAAGCTGTGCACGCCAGTTGTGCTTCGGGTGATTCGGAGGAGTTGAGGCAGTTGAAAATAGAGCATGAAGGTTTGAGTGGAAGGGTTTCGGATTTAGAGAAGGAGAAGGAGGATTGGAGGGAAGTGTCGAAGGGTCAAGCTGAGAAGATCAGCTCTTTGGAGGCGGAGCTTGCTAAGACCCAATCGGATTTGAAGGTCGAGGAGATGGCTTATCAGGAGCTCCTTAAGGAGAAGCAAGATTTGGCCATATCTTCCGAAAATGTAGAGATTGATCGAAACAGGATTGTCAATGAGTTTATTCCGGAGGTTGTCCGCCGTCTGTTGAGCAGCCATGAATTTAAGGATGCTTTGGCCAAGCCCTTCAATTTGTATTATCAGTCTGGGCTTATTGACGGAGCCAACTTGGGGTTAGAGCCGGAGGAGGCAGTAAAAGTCTTGAAAGATGTGGAGGATCTAGACATGGATGCTGATCAGAAGTACAGGTCTTTATACGATCAAGCTCTCACCAAGGAATATCCATTCATTCAAAGGATTCGTAGGACTTGCTTCAGATCCTTCAAAGAGCTAGTGCAGATGTTTCCGGATCCAGCTCCTTCCGAATCGACCACCGTCCCCCCTGTTGATGCTTCCGGTATGGGCTCCACCTCTGAGCCGGCTGTCGGGACATTGGNATTTATGCTTGTATTTGTTATCCGCATTAGAATACAAGCTTTGGAGATTCTCTATTAGAGTGTTTGTGATTACATAGACACTGCTAACGATCAACGAGAGCTACAAGATCTATCAAGGATACATAGGTTCAACAATTGTCAACTCTATGTGAAGCTTTTATCATTTTTGCCTTCCGGAGTTTATGGGTAATGAACCGATGGAGATTGGTTGCTTCCATTTTGACTATGGGCTCAAGCATTCCAGATTTCCTTCTGAAGCTATTGTTATCATGTATTTCTTTTCTTTTATGGCCGAATGGTGTAGTAGTACCTCGGCCTCTTTTTGAAATGTAATGTCTTGGAAGACTTGTTTAGATTAGTAGCATGCAAATGATCTTCGGATCATGGCCGAATGGTGTAGTAGCACCTCGGCTTCTTTTTGAAATGTAATACCTCAGAGGACTTGTTTAGACTAGTAGTATGTAAATGGTCTTCGGACCCCTTTCTTTTTCTTTCGAATTAATACATACTACTTTATTTTCCTTCGTTATGTGTTTGTTTGTTATTATGTTTGGTGAAGTCAATTCGGTAATATGCTATGTTTCCGATGGGTATAAGCCTTTCGAATTGTTTGTACTATTCGTTCTTCCATATGCGTATCTTTTGACTTTTAACTTAGGTTTATACACTTTTTACCTTGAGCATCTTATTAGCTGTCCGTTAGGGGTTTGTTCTGGGAAATTTTTGTATCATTCGGCACTTGGCCCGGATGATAGATTAGTATCCTCTTCGGGTTCTTAAACCATTTGACAACTTGTGTCGTTCGGCGCGTAGCCTGAAACCCGCTTGGGGTTTTTAAATGGTTCGGGCGACTTGTGCCCTTCGGAATTTGGCTCGATACCCACTTGGGGTTTATTTAATCCAGGCAACTTGTGTTGTTCGGCGCTTGGCCTGATACCCTCTTGGGGTTTATTTAATCCAGGCAACTTGTGCCATTCGGCGCTTGGCCTGGTACCCTCTTGGGGTTTTTAAATGGTTTGGCAACTTATGCCATTCGGCACTTGGCCTGATACCCTCATGGGGTTTTTAATCCAGGCATCTTGTGCCGTTCGGCGCTTGGCCTGGTACCCTCTTGGGGTTTTAAAATGGTTCGGGTAACTTGTGCCCTTCAGAGCCTAGCCCGGATTATTGATTATTAACTTCATGACATAACAAAAAGGCAATTTTCTTGAAAAGCATAATGTTGGCACTTGGCCTTACAGTAATATTTGAGAATTTCACAAAAAACACTTCTTCAGGTTAGTTGCGTGCCACGTTCGGGATATTTCCACATCATCCATAGTCTGGAGCTTGTAAGTGCCGTATTGGTAAGCTTCTATGATCCGATAGGGGCCTTCCCAGTTAGGCCCGAGTTTTCCTTGATCTTCTAATCGGCTGGCTTCGTTCTTTCGGTACACGAAATCTCCTACTCTGAATGTCTCGGGTCGGACCTTCCGGTTATAATATTGCTCTACCTTCTTTTTGTATTTAGCCTCTCTTATCGCCGCCATTTCCCTTCGTTCTTCCAGCAGGTTCAAGTTCAGGTTGATTTCATCGTCGTTATTTCTAGCGTTTGTCATCATAGTCCGGAAGGTGGGCATGCCTATTTCAGCCGGGATGACTGCTTCACTTCCGTAGGTCAGGCTGAAGAGTGTTTCTCCATTGCTGGTTTTTAGAGTCGTCCGGAACGCCCATAGTACGTTTGGTAATTCATCGACCCATCCGGCTCTTTCTCGTCCCAGCCGTGACTTGAACCCTTTGATTAAACTTTTGTTAGCCCTTTCTACTAGTCCGTTGGCTTGCGGATGTGCTACGGCTGTGTTGATTTGCGTGATGTTTAGTCTTTCGCACCAGCTTTTGAAGGGGTCACCGATGAAATTACTTCCATTATCCGTTACAATTATCTTTGGCAATCCGAACCTGCAGACAATGTTGTCCCACACAAACTTTTTCACCTCTTTACCGGTCGTCTTGGTTAACGGCTTTGCTTCCATCCATTTTGTGAAGTAATCTATTGCAACGATGACATACTTAACTTTTCCTGGAGCTTCGGGTAAAGGTCCTAGCACGTCCATCGCCCATTGGTAAAAAGGCCATGGTGCCATAACGGAGGCCAACACTGTTTTTGGCAACTTGGGGACCGGAGCATGTATTTGGCATGAATCACATTTCTGTATCACTTCTCTGGCGTCTCGGTGCATGGTTGGCCAATAGTAGCCTTGTCTCATGAGCTTTGCTACCACGAAGCGTGGGCCGGAGTGCATTCCACACGCCCCTTCGTGCATCTCTCGGATTACATAGTTGGCTTGCAGTGGTCCCACGCATCTGAGCATCGGACCTAGGTATGATTTCTTAAACATCACATCATCAATCATTGTATAGTGACTTATTTTCATCCGCAGGACACGGGCTTCGTTCTGGTCCTCCGGCCATATTCCTTCTTTGAGACACCGGACGATGGGCGACATCCAGTTTTCCTCTTCTTCTTCCACAATTGCGTTAACTGTTTCTTCTTCGGTGGACGGCTTTTCCAACACTTCCACCAGAATCTCCTTTGTTAAATGGTCAAATGCTATGGATGCCAGTTTGCTCAAAATGTCGGCCTTTTAGTTTTGGGCTCTCGGAATATTTTTGATCTTGAAGTGCTCGAAGCAAGCAATATATTCTTTTGCCTTGGCAAGGTATTTTGTCATACTCTCCGTGTAGGCCGTGAAGNCATGAGCTTTGCTACCACGGAGCGTGGGCCGGAGTGCATTCCACACGCCCCTTCGTGCATCTCTCGGATTACATAGTTAGCTTGCAGTGGTCCCACGCATCTGAGCATCGGACCTAGGTACGATTTCTTAAACAACACATCATCAATCATTGTATAGTGACTTATTTTCATCCACAGGGCACGGGCTTCGTTCTGGTCCTCCGGCCATATTCCTTCTTTGAGACACCGGAAGATGGGCGACATCCAGTTTTCCTCTTCTTCTTCCATAATTGCGTTAACTGTTTCTTCTTCGGTGGACGGCTTTTCCAACACTTCCACCAGAATCTCCTTAGTTAAATGGTCAAATGCTACAGATGCCAGTTTGCTCAAAATGTCGGCCTTTTGGTTTTGGGCTCTCGGAATATTTTTGATCTTGAAGTGCTCGAAGCAAGCAATATATTCTTTTGCCTTGGCAAGGTATTTTGTCATACTCTCCGTGTAGGCTGTGAAGTCGCCGTTGATCTGGCTTGCCACCAAGTTTGAATCCACTCGTACGTCCAATGCCCTTATATGCATGTCTTTTGCGATCCTCAGCCCTGCTAATAGTGCTTCGTACTCCGCTCCGTTGTTGGTAGCGTCAAAATTCAATCGGAGGCCGTAAGTGTATTCTTCCCTGTTCGGACTGATTAGTACCAACCCTGCGCCGGCACCTTTTGCTGGATGCTCCGTCTGTATATAGTACCCATTCTTCAGGCTGAGATATATCATATATCTCCATACCCCCCGCTTTTGGACCTTGATCGGATGATCCGATGGGTACCTCATTGATGAAATCAGCAAAGACTTGCCCTTTGATTGCGTTCTGAGGCAGATAAGTGATGTTGTAGGCCCCTAGCTCTATGGTATATTTAGCCAACCGTCCGGAAGCCTCTGCCTTGCTAAGTATTTGCTTGATGGGTTGGTCCGTTATGACTTTTATCGGATGGGCTTCGAAGTACCTTCTTAACCTTCTGGATAGGTGTAAGAGTGCCAAGGCCAATTTTTCTACCAGAGCATATCTCTTTTCGGCTTCATGTAGCGTTCGGCTCACATAATGCACCGGTTTCTGTCGTCCGTCTCTTTCTACCAGTATTACCCCACTTATTGCTTCCTTCGTTGCCGCCAGGTACAGATATAGATCTTCCTTACGTGTTGGTGTTGTCAAGCAGGGGAGTTCTAGAATCATTTTCTTCATTTCTTGAAAGGCCCTTTCGGCTCCTTCTGTCCATCGATACTCATCCCTGTTCTCCTTAGTGATATTTTTGAGTGTTTCGAAGAAAGGCAAAGATCTTTCGGCTGACTTGGACAAAAAGCGGTTTAGGGCGGCCAGCTTGCCACTTAGACTTTGTATTTCTTTGAGAGACTTTGGTGATTGCATATCGGCAATTGCTCTAGTTTTCTTGGGATTCGCTCTGATTCCCTCCGAAGTTACCATGTACCCCATGAATTTTCCTTCTTCTACTCCGAATGAACATTTTTTGGGGTTCAGCTTCATATTGATCTCTCGGAGGTTATCAAAAGTTTCCGAAATATCGGCCAGCAGCTCCTTCTTCGTACGGCTTTTAATGACCATGTCATCCACATATGCTTCCAAGTTTCGGCCGATCTGCGACCGGAAGGCAGTATATACCAATTTCTGATATGTTGCTCCGGCATTCTTTAATCCGAAAGGCATCTTAACGTAACAGTAAGTTCCGTGATCTGTGTAGAAGGCGGTTTTTTCTTCGTCCTCTTTGGCCATTTGGACTTGGTGATAGCCTTTGTATGCGTCGAGGAAGCACTTGTATTTGAACCCCATTACTGACTCTATCTTCCAGTCGATCTCGGGTGGGGGTAGTAGTCTTTTTGGCAGGATGAATTGAGATTCTTGAAGTCGATGCACANGTTCCGTGATCTGTGTAGAAGGCGGTTTTTTCTTCGTCCTCTTTGGCCATTTGGACTTGGTGATAGCCTTTGTATGCGTCGAGGAAGCACTTGTATTTGAACCCCATTACTGACTCTATCTTCCAGTCGATCTCGGGTGGGGGTAGTAGTCTTTTTGGCAGGATGAATTGAGATTCTTGAAGTCGATGCACATTCTCCAACTGTCATCCGGCTTCTTTACCAGCACCGGGTTTGAGATCCATGTCGGATATCGAACGGTTCTGATGATCCCGGCCTTTAACCATTCTCCCGAAATCTTTATTTATTGCTTGGTTCTTTTCTTCCGAGAAGAACCTTTTCTTTTGTGCCACGGGCTTGTCATGGACATTCACATTGAGCTTGTGTTCGGAGACCCATCGGGGCACGCCCGTCATATCCGATGGTTCCCATGCAAAAACATCTTTGCTGTTTTTGAGTAAATTTATCAGTTGTTTTCGACCTTCCGCGAGAAATTTCTTCCGATGGTCACTAACTGATCGGGATAGGCCGGGTGAACCAAAATTTCCTCGGTTTTTTCGTCTTCACTTATCACGGCTGCGACCGGGGGAACTTCGACCTCCGTTTCTTTTCTCAACAAGAACTTTTCTTCTAGCTTTCTACACTCTGAGATGATGACCGACCGAGTGACCAATGTTGCCACCCCAAGTGTTGGGAATTTCATCATGGCATGTATTGTCGAAGGTATGGCCCTTAGCTCTTTGATACCTGACCGCCCGAGGATAACGTTGTAGGGGGAGGGGGATCTGACCACTACGAATTTCATGGTCGTTCGGCGATATAGCCCTTCGCTTCCGAAGCATACCTCTAGCTCGATTTTCCCCAAAGGTTTGATAGCCTCTCCGGCAAATCCCACTAATGGTGTGTTTGTCTTTGTTAATCGAGCACGGATGGAAGAGTCAAGGTTAAGGAAACAGTGCTCGTACATCACTTCAACCGACGCACCTTGGTCCACATAAACCCTTCGGACAGTGTATCCTTCTATCTCTACTTCGATTATTAAGGGTTCATCGGAAACATCTCCGGGTAGTATTGGGGGAAAACTGATTGGAGCGTTCATCCATTTTTCTTCCTGCTCTAAGGTCTTACGTTTCCGATTGTTCTCTTTATACCGAACCATATTGATGATGCGCCCCTGGTTGGTCTGATTATTGCCTCGCGGGGGAGCTCTATCTCTCTGTTGGACATCTCTGATTAGGTGATCTAGTTTACCCGTCTCCATTGCTTTCTTCAGCTGTTCTTTCAAATTGTGACAATCATTTGTTAGGTGTCCCTTCTCTCCGTGGTAGTCACAGTACTTATCCATATTTTCCCTCGAAGGTCTCCCTCTTAGTGGTGGCGGTGCCGGAAGTCTGAGTTGATGTTTAGTTGCCAGAATTTCTTTAGGTGCCTTGGTGAGGACATTCAAGTCTATCGGCCGGGTATCCCTTCGGTGTGTGTCATTACGTGGATAATCTGTCCGGTAGTTCATTCGATTGGTGTTGTCATTTCTTGCTGGAGCATAGGGTGCATAATGATCATTACGACGGGGCCTGAACTCCTCTCGGTGACTAACACGCCTTCGATCTCCACGGAAGGGAGGCCGTTGGGAGTTTTGATCATTCCTGTTATAAGCATATAGCTGACTGTCTCTTTTGTAAGTGTCCATCTTTTCTCCTCTTGGCACCTCGGCTGTTCGATAGGCTTTCTCGGACCTGATAAAGTCATCGACTATAATCATCATTTCAGTTACAGTTCTGGGGATCTTTTCAGAGAACCTTTTGGCTAGCTCCGGACACTTGCATCCATCGACGAAGGAAGATATCTGCATGATTTCTGGGACTCCCGATATACGGCTTGCCTCGTCGGTCCATCGTTCCTTCAACTCAGGTAGGGCTTCGTTGGCCAGCCGGGTGATTT